>JBBPCY010072839.1:0-10741 GCA_037974405.1 Brachyalestes nurse
AATCATAAACCTGGGTCGTAGTGTGGTGCAATAGTGCCACCTACTGGCCTAACACTTCTGCTGCCTTACACATACATCAAAATATAAGCAAGAGAGTCTTTACTGGTTAATACACTGCTGTTTATTTAAAATAAACAAAAACAAACTCATTCTTTAGAACTTTTTGTTACTTAACTTCGCTGTATCAGAACCGTACTGAACTGTGATGTCAGAACTACAGTGTGAACCGAACCGCGACCTTTCTGTACCGTTACTCCCCTAAGAACAATAGGACTAATTACAGTGGCAAAATGAAAGTAGTAAAACAGATAATCGAGGTAAGATTAGTAAACCAGTCAGCTGTTTGCTTCCTCAGGTTGGCACTTGAGTTGTGAAAGCAAAAATATTTTTGTACAGTTTAAGAAATCTTAAATTTTTAAATGGTTAAGCTGAATATTAAAAAAAGTCAACGTACTACAGATTCTTAGGTGAGATTACTCCACTCTCTCTTGGAGAAGAGCACTTAGGTTTCCCAACAGTTATGAGGTTTCTAGCAATAGTGCATGAGATCACAATATATAGGCTGATATACAGGCTATTTGGGGACTGAAACTCTTTGTAGATGCAATATGGCCATTATAAACACATCCAAAGGTTTTTGGATGATTATCAGTTTTTTAACCAAATGTATCTGTATTGTAGCAAAAGTTTTATCTAGATTAAATTAAACCATCACCAATGCTGTTATCTACATGCACATACATTATACTCTGAGAGAAGTGTGAACCAATCATTTATTTAGAGTGTGTACTTTTGGCCACGGGTTTGGAGTTCCCCTGCCCTGCACATTTTAGTGTTATCTCTGTAACAGAGAGGCTGTGTCAGGGAGGGCTTATTCGTTTGCTGATTAGTTGTGTTGAAGCAAAGATAACCGTAAAACCTGAGGGCTTATTAGTGCCTTCTCTTTCTTTTGGAAAAGTTTGCATACAGAATGAAAGTCAGAAGCTTAAACAAATGTCAGAAAAATACTTGCACTGAGTATTTAACTATGTTCAAGTTCAAGAGTTCAAGAGTTTTCAAGGTTCAATGTTACTTTATTGTGATCAGCAGCTGTGAACACGTACAGTGTGATGAGACAATGTTTCTCCATGGAGCTCGGTGCAACATGTAGCAACATACAACATTCAACAGTTAACAGAGTGCAGGTTACAACAGACAGTAGATAAACAATTAACAGCAAGTGTGGACTCTCTGTAAACCTTCTAGAGTGTTGGACTGTAGGTCTGATACTGCACAGGAGGCAGTTACAGCATCGAACCAGGGACGACAGAACACTACAGTAAATAGACATTTTAGTGATGTAACAGTAGTGTGAGTGGGATGTGAATCTTACGCTACCAGAATGAAAATATTGCACCATGTTAGTATAATATTGCACATGAGCATATGATGTTGCGCTGGAATCATTTTCTTATTGCACAGGCCCATTAGCTGCATAGAAAAACCACAATGAGTAGTGTAGAGTAATAACTGCTCAGTGAAAAGTCATTAGGGTGCCTGTACTGGCAGTAAACAGTGTTACAGTATTTGTTACATGCAGTCCTACTGAGTACAATATACAGTGAAATGCTTTTCCGGCAAAACCCCCCAGCTGCACTACACAGAACCAACAATACAAGACAATATCAGTCTAAATAAATGGAAAAATAATTTTACAAATGTAAAAAGTTAACAAACATGCGCAAGAAAATGAACAAACTGTGATTTCCATGTTGAACACTCTGCTGTTTTATATGCTCAGCTCCAGACTCCGGGCTCCTCTCTAAACACTTGGTGTTTGTGTGCTCTTGTGTGTGTGTGTTTGTGCTGCGTGGGCTTGCAGGCCCTGGAGTATCTGTTTAAGTTTATAGTTCAGTCCCGGGCTCTGTACTCGCGGGCCACGTGCGGTTTGGAGGAGGAGCAGTTCAGAGCCAGCATTCAGGAACTCTTTCACTCCATCCGCTTTCTGCTCAGTCTGGACGGACGCAACGCCGAAACACTCGTCTGCACTCAGGTGATGAAGACACACTGTTCAAAAACTGTGAAGAGACACATACACACTATCCAAGTAACATCCTGGTGTCATCAGGAGACTGAAGTGACACAAAATGTCTTTGTGACCCTTAAATAGCAGGATATGACATAACGGTATATCAAATAAAACAAGAAAATTATAGAACTACTATAATTATAGAATTATTTCATCATACCTCTACAGAATTGCACTGACTGTGAGTTTTGTTCACTGAATGCTAAAAAGCTCATTGAATCTTAAAAGCTAATTGGTTGATGGTGTCTAATTATCATTTATAAATTGAAATCCAAGAGTTTAGTGTACTTGGTGACTGCATCTCTTCTGTATGTATGATTGAGGGTCACACTGAAGAACGCAAAACATGTTTATTCCTGTTAATTAAAATATGAATCATGTAATTTAATATTTAAAAGTATGTACAGTTTTAAAACTATGAGCTAGATGCTCACAAGCAGTGACATTGGTATTTGATATTATTATAATAATATCAAATACCAATGTCACTGCTTGTGAGTTTTTTAACACGTGGGTCTACAAATGGGGTGTTCTGGGATGGGGAAGCCAAATTATAAATACAGTCACGACCAATTATAACTTCCAGAATTTCTACTTTTATATACATCTAGGCCTGGCATACAGTATGGAGATAAAACCGTAGTACTGTTAATGACCCAGAATGGAAGAACTTCTTCATACCCCTTGGCTTTAATTACCAATTTTAACAATTATTTATACTGCTGAGGTGGTGCATCTAAATCTGACAAGTGTAAATACCAGGCAGCACTAATGGGTATACTGTAGTGAGTATACTGTAGTGGGTATGCTGTAGTGGGTATGCTGTAGTGGGTATACTGTAGTGGGTATACTGTAGTGGGTATGCTGTAGTGGGTATGCTGTAGTGGGTATACTGTAGTGGGTATGCTGTAGTGGGTATGCTGTAGTGGGTATGCTGTAGTGGGTATGCTGTAGTGGGTATAACGTAGTGAGTATACTGTAGTGGGTATGCTGTAGCGGGTATGCTGTGGTGGGTATGCTGTGGTGGGTATGCTGTGGTGGGTAGACTGTAGTGGGTAGACTGTAGTGGGTAGACTGTAGTGGGTAGACTGTAGTTGATATACTGTAGTGGGTATGCTGTAGCGGGTATGCTGTGGCGGGTAGGCTGTGGCGGGTAGGCTGTAGTGGGTAGGCTGTAGTGGGTAGGCTGTAGTGGGTATGCTGTCGTGGGTATGCTGTCGTGGGTATACTGTCTTGTTCTATTACAGCGGTGTCAGTATTGCAGCCTATGTTTTACTGGATGTACGCAAACGCAAGAACTTTCTAAGTGGTTATATGGTATATACCTGTGTATCACATAGACTACAGCCCTGCTGTTACTATGGGAACCCACGTGAGCGTGGAAGTAAATGTGACTGCAGTGTAATTTAAAATCTGAACACTTGCTCTAAAAATGTATTATGTATTATTCAATTAATCTGTTAAAAACACACACACACCGACACATGAATTGTCTTTTTGGTCAGAGCTCAGTTGAGATGTGTATAATCTCAAAGTGACTGCATGAGTTAAATCAAGGCCACAAACAAACAAACAAACGTCTCCTACCCATTTTCTCCAGACTCATCAGCTGCCCGGTTACCGTGGGTACCGCGGTCTGGGTAGGAAATCCTCTCTGCCTCAAGAAGTTCATGATGTGTGTCTGGACCTCCAGCAGTGGAAGGTTCTTGCTGTCTGCTGAGTTCATGACCTTCAGCACGAACTGTCCACCTTCTGAAGAGACCAGGTGGAAGTTCTGGTCGTCGAAGCTGGGCAGGGGTCGGGCGCTGGACACGGTCAGGCCGTAAAGCCGTGTCACCATTTCAGTGGCCTGAGGAACGCTGAGGTTTGGCTTGGACTCTTTCAGGGACATCGCTGTAAAAGAAGGAGAAGGCTACAGATCCTGACTGTATTATGACCCACACCCTGAAAGGTCGAGGTCCAGGATTTATCAGAAAGAGCAATAAACCCCAGATTCCGCCATGCGTGGCCTTCTGCGCTGCGATCGGCTGGCAGGCTCCTTCTACCTGCGGCTGCCAATCACAGCGTAGGAGGCGTGGCTTAAGGCCAGGCCTGCTCCACAGCGGGCCCGTTTCTTCACTGAACTCGCTTTAAAAGCGCCTGTATACAAAGTTACTGTCCAAAAAAGCCTCGAAATGCAGCTTCTGGCCCTGACGCTACCAGTATGAACTTACGGACACGGTGAGTCCTGAACTTCGGGAGAACCTGCAGAACTTCCTGCAGGTCTGGAGAGAAGCGGCAGCGGACTGCAAGCGACTCAGTGGATAAAGTGTGTGGAGTTTGTGTTGAAACAGAAAGAGTGTGTGTGCATGATTCACACCCTCAGCTCGGTGGACACGGCTGGGCTGCGGCGCGTGACGTCACGCGGAGGAGGCGTGGCCAAGAGACAAAATTTACCGTTAATTTATTTAGTGGAGCTTTGAAAAGCTGCTGAAACGGAACTATTCTCCTTCTTTTAAATATTTGCAGTTCTGTTGCACTTAATTTTTTCTTTTTTTATTTTCTCTGTATTATTTCATTTCTTCCCATATTTTATTCTATTTTGTTTTATCTTGTATTTATGTAAAGCATGTTGAATGACCTTTTGTGTGATAATATGCTGAATAAATGAACTTCAAAACCAGGCAATTACATTTATGTAATTCTAATGTTTGTCATTTATTTGTTTATTTTAAATCCCAGGGCTGGTCCAAACTTATGCCCTGTAGTGTAAATAAAACTGTAAAACTGTAAAATTGTGTCTGTCTTCCTCTCCTGAACAGCAGAGCGGCGGCAGGTTTCCAGCGTGGCGGAAACTGTCCCCAGAGACACTGTCCTGAGGGGACACACGTCCCACTGCAGCTCTGCGCAGTGAGTGTACCTGAACTGTAGACCTGGGGAGGGGTGACCGGAGAATCAGATCTTCAGAATATCATGGAGCGCTTTAACTGTTACAGAAACCAAACAACTGAAAGAAAAGCAAAACCATCTTCAAAAACATCAGAACTCCAGCGGCAACCTGCCGGACCAATCACTGAGCTCCACTTAAATATTTTCTTCTTGCAGGTAGTACTAATCATACAAATGTTTAAAAATGTCCATATATTTTAAAAAACATATACAATAAAAAGTCCCTTGCAGTGCCACCGTGGCCCACTGGGGTTATTGTGTTGTAGTGTTACTATATTTTACAGTCTTTTACTGTTTTACTGCATTTTACTGTTTTATAGTGTTTTATAGTCGTTTACTGTGTTTTAAAATGTTAAAAAAAATTAATTTCAATTACTTTTACAACAATTTACTGAGGTGTTTTTAGTTTTAAAGGCGGTGTGTATGATACACACTGTGTGTAACCCACCTACACAGTGCTGGTTATATGTAAAGGATGCAGAGTGCAGGGTGTGTGTGTGGTGTGTGTTTCTCAGTGCATATCAGGTGAGAGAGTTTATAGTTAGTGGTGAATATTAATGAACAGACAGATGGAAATGCATCATGAGGTTTCTCTCGCTGAATAAATGGAAGTGTGTCTGCAGCAGACCCGAGACTTTAAGGTCTGATCTCAGGTCAGACCTCGGGTGAACTCGGTCACTGTGATCCGGTTCAGTGATGCTGTCGGACTGGAAGGATCAGAACATGGAGATAGAAGCTGGTGGACCCAGCCCGCCTCACTCCGTCTCACTCAAACTCCCTCCGACTTACTCTGCCTTACTCTGTCTCACTCGGCCACGCTCTGTCTCACCCAGCCTCACTCCATCTCACCCCACCTCACTGTCTCACCCTGTCTCACCCTGCCACACTCCGTCTCATTCTACCTCACTCTGTCTCACCCTGTCTCAATCTGTCTCTCTCTGCATTACTTTTTCGCCCCACCAGGTTATGTGTGAGAGTTGTGTTTGGAGAGGTGAGGTTATGTGTGAGAGTTGTGTTTGGAGAGGTGAGGTTATGTGTGAGAATTGTGTTTGGAGAGGTGAGGTTATGTGTGAGAGGTGAGGTTGGAGACGTGAGGCGAGGCTCTGTGTACAGAACGATGTGTTTGTCTGACTTTAAAGCCTAAGTCTGATTCAGCAGGAGAGTGTGAACAATATCACATCACCCCACCTCACTCTGTCTGAACCTGTCTCACCCTGCGACTTTCCATCTCACCCCGCCTCACTCTGTCTCACCCTGCCTCACTCCGTCTAACCCCACCTCACTCTTTCTCACTCCATCTCACCCCACCTCACGCCGTCTTACCCTGTATCACTCTACCTCATCCTGCCTCACTCTGGCTCACTTCATCTTACTCTGCCTCATCCTGCCTCACTCTGCTTCACTACATCTCTCTCTGTGTCATCCTGTCTCACTCCGTCTCATTTCTGAAGATGAATCTTCTGAAACAGTAATAATGTACTGCTGGTATTTGGATAATTGTTAGTCAGTTGTAAGATAACTGTTATATAATTATGACACTGTTATATAATTGAGTTGTGTTTGGAGAGGTGAGGTTATGTGTGAGAGGTCTGGTTGGGGTGGCGAGGCTCTGTGTACAGAACAATGTGTTTGTCTGACTTTAAAGACTAAGTTTGATTCAGCAGGAGAGTGTGAACAATATCACACACTGAGTGTTACAGTGAGAAACAGTTCACTCCTGAGAGCTTTATGGTGATGGGCTCTGTGTGTGTGTGTCAGACTGAGAATCCATCGTCATCACTGACTGTCACAAAACATTCCATCGGCCCTGTCCCCCAGGAGCAATGTGTGTGTACAGTGTCTATGCAGAGACAGCAAAATATTTTACACACTGTGCAGCTGAGTATAAGGCCATGTCCACACGTACACGGGTATTTCTGAAAACTGAGATTTCCTGTTTCATTTTTTTTTTAAAATTGCGTACACACGAGCAAGTTTTCAAAAATATCTCCGTCCACAAAGCATCGCAAAAAAACACTAACAAAAACATGCCAAACCAGCAGGTGGCGATATAACCTCAAACCGTACAGCGCTGGTGACCAATCAGAAGCCTTGGAGGGGGAAGCTGCCTTGTTGGAAAAAGCTACCTTTAAGTTTATGCAGTTCATGACACTAATGATGAGAAATAGGCAAATAATATGCATAATCAGAGAAAATATATATTTTATTTAAATGAGAATCCTAAACAGATAAACAGATCTTTAGAGGTGCACAGAGCCAGTTTATACACTGAAATGCTACCCTGCAGCAGGACACAGGCTACTTCAAATCGTGCCATGCTAACAGCTTGTGGTGATTCTGGACACAGCTGATACTTACCAGCTTCAGACCGCATTCTGCAAACTGCAGAGAAGGACATTTTAGAATCAGAAAACTTTACTGATGCTATAAGAAATCGTTTACGTAATGCCGGCTAAGACACAGACCCCAGAGTAGCGACACACACTCATATTAAAATATAGCACAGATAAACCAGCTTCCCTAACGCTAGGTAGCTCAGAATCTCCAGACTGTGCAGAAGGGCCTGGTAGCACATCTCAATGTGTAGAATGTTTAGACAGCACCAGACCGAGTCACGTGGTGTGATTCATCAGCATTTTTTGTGATTAATTGATCGAATTTAACGCATTAATTCAACACCTCTAGTATAAACAGGCCAGAACTCCTAACCAGGTGAGAGCAGTAGTACTCTGTAAACGTGGGGATTGTAGATGAAGACCTGATGTAAACGTGGCGCGTACTGTGACGTCATATGAGCGGCGCACAGTCTGACACCAAACGCTCCGTTTTTCAAAATCTTCGTTTTTCTCGTCCACACGCACAAATGGAGTTTTCAATAATAATAGTTTTTAAAAACTTCCCGTTTTCACACTGAACCAAAACGCCGTTTACGTGTGGAGGAAAGGCCAAAACACACAGAAACACCTCTGTTTTCAGAAACGCGCGTACGTGTGGACGTGGCCTAAAGCTCTCCTTCCCAAACAGCCTACAGCAGTTTAGCCCCGCCCATTCAGTATAAAGCAGTGTAGCCCTGCCCATTCAGTATAAAGCAGTGTAGCCCTGCCCATTCAGTATAAAGCAGTGTAGCCCTGCCCATTCCGTATAAAGCAGTTTAGCCCTGCATATTCAGTATAAAGCAGTGTAGCCCTGCCCATTCAGTATAAAGCAGTTTAGCCCTGCCCATTCAGTATACAGCAGTTTAGCCCCACCCATTCATCTTACAGCAGCTTAGCCCCTCCCACCCAGCTGACAGCAGTTTAGTACTTCAGTATCAAAAGGTATTACAAGCACACAGCGATCCTAAATAATCACACGCAATTCTGAAGAAAGAGTTTACAGTTGACATTTGATTATAGATTATTATAGTGAAGTTTATAATGTTATACAGTAGATTATAGATGTGTTTTGTTAGACACCGAAGAAAATTAATTAGAGATGAAACTGTTTCCTACAGTGAAGAATGTGTCATTTAGAAAAAGTTGATGCTGATTAACATTATATTAAAAAAAGACCCATCTGTGAAAAATGAACTGAGCCTCGTTCCTCTGACCCCTGATCTCCAGCTGGACATAAAAACCACTCAGTTTAGGTTACCGGCATTGAGGTCAGTGAACTGTGGAACACACACACACACACACACACAGCAGATGGTTGTCCATCACCTTAGTCTATCAGGAGACGGTCAGACAAGAACAAACTGTTACAGCTGAGTCCACACACACACACACACACACACACAGCCCAAAAAACACTCATCACAACACTGTTCTGCCCAAAACAGTTTTAACTGCAGTCAAACAAACATAAATCTCTCAAACATTCAGCCCTTAAGAAACCCTGAATCACTTCAACATTCAGGGTTTACATTAAATACATACAGTGGTGCTCCAGCAAACCAATGTAATTAATTACTTACTGGCTTCATTAACAGTAATCACCAAAATAATCAGCAAAACAGTCAACTATGGCTGCCAAGCAACAGTTAAAAACAATGCTACATATTATGTAATATATAAATATATATTATATATGATGAGAGATAATTAAGAGTCATATTATTATTTAACCGGAACTCTCCATTTTATATACAGACTTTAGCTATTAAATATCAGAGATGTTTGCAGATAAACAAGCAATTAGGTAAGTTTTAGGCAGGAAAAAGTCCACACCAGCGGAACATGTCACACGTCCTGACAGACCATGCTGTATAATGTTCTGTAATGTTCTATAATGCTCCATAATACATTATGTTCTAAAATGTTCTATGCTATTCTATAATGCAGTATAATGTTACATAATGCTGTACATTGTTCTATAATGCTGTATAATATTCTATAATGCAGTATAATGTTCTATAATGCGGTATAATGTTCTATAATGCTCTTTGGTGCTGTATATTGTTCTATAATGTTCTACAATGCTGTATAACATGCTATAATGCTGTATAACATATAATGCCTAAATCCATTTTGCCCCTCCTCCCCACACACTCTCACTAACACACAGTCACACACACACACACACACACACAAAGAGATGTCCTTTTGACTCAGTGCAGCAGACAACCTGAGCTTTACTTGCCCCCCCTTCTCTCCCCTCTCTCTCTCTCTCTCTCTCTCTCTCTCTCCCTCCCTTCGTGTGTGTGTGCGTGCGTGTGTGTGTGTGTGTGTGTGTATTCTCCTGCAGCTCCATGAATGAACTGGATGATGGGTGTGAGTTTGGATGAGGAGCATCAGGAGCGTCAGTGTGAGGTAAGACGCGTTATATTGATAAAAATAATGTTATATTTATATTATGAATGTAATATAGCATATAAAACTTCTATAAGAACAGTGATTTTACTTTCACTGTGTTTGGGGGGTGGGGGTGTCTGTGTGTGTGTGTGCGCCTGTGTGTGTAAAACTGAATATATTGGAAATTTAATTCAGCTAACAATTATCAGGAACTCGCACACACAGAAACACACACACACAGAAACACACACAGAGGAACATACACACAAACACACACACTTCAGAGCACAGTTTACTAAAACACACTCTTAGGAGTGCAGAATGTGTTACACTGTGTAAAGTGTAAAATGTGACAACTGTTTAAAGTGAGGTCAATTTTTGTCCATCAGGCTGAACTCAATGTACACAGTACACATCAATTAAAGCTGCTGATGGTGTTAATGGTCAGTGTGTTGGTGATGATGAGGATATTAATGGGAAGTGTGTTGTTGATGATGGTGTTAATTGTCAGTATGGTTTTGATGGTGGTGTTAATGGTCAGTGTGTTGGTGATGGTGTTAATGGTCAGTGTGCTGGTGATGATGGTGTCATTGGTCAGTGTTTATGGTGTTAATGGTCAGTGTGTTGGTGATGATGGTGTCAATGGTCAGTGTGTTTATGGTGTTAATGGTCAGTGTGTTGATGGTGTTAATTGTCAGTATGGTGTTGGTGTTAATGTTCAGTGTGTTGATGGTGTTAATGGTCAGTGTGTGTTGGTGATGATGGTGTCAATGGTCAGTGTGTTGTTGATGATGGTGTCAATGGTCAGTGTGTTGTTGATGATGGTGTAAATGGTCAGTGTGGTAGTGATGATGAGGATATTAATGGTCAGTGTGTTGGTGGTGATGATGGTGTTAATTGTCAGTGTGGTGTTGATGGTGTTAATGGTCTGTGTGTTGGCGATGAGGATTTTAATGGTCAGTGTGTGGCAGTA
>JBBPCY010072840.1:0-10741 GCA_037974405.1 Brachyalestes nurse
GAAGTCAGATAGGCGCACACTGTGGCATAGATATAATGATCAGTGTCAGTCAGCTACCACTGTTTCTTCAAAAACGCATAGTATATGATTATTATATGCTAATTATACCACTATCATGCAATATATAATATATATGTGCAGGAAAAACTAAACACAGATTTGAAATCAGCATGAAAAACACTACAAAACCCACATTTTTCTCTGATGATTTTGACCTGTTGACTTGTGTACTTGGTGGCATATCTCCATGACAGCTTCAGTCCTGTCAGGTGAGGATTGCACCAATCTCTTGTCAAATTTCATGTCCATTTTAGCACACTCTTCCACTAACAGGCTGAACATTTCCTCGGCTGGTCAGTCGAAGTGCCCTTGTGTTACATTATGGCTCATAACCCAGTCAGACCCAGATCTGGACCTATGCACCATTCAGCTGTCATCCTGGAATGTGAGAGTTTCAGTGTTGTGTTGTGTGTTGTGTTCGGGCATGACGCACCAAGTCAGTGGAAGAATGGTGTAATCATGAGAAACTGGTGTAATCCTTACCTAACAAGTTTGACACGGTCATTAAGGCGAGGTGTAACCACCTTTTAGAGAGGAAATGATGCAAGCCGAGCTCTTCTAGTCACATTTACATTTGCGTAATCACTGAATTGTTCTTCAGAAAGTAATTTTGAATCACATAAAAATGCTCAAATCAAACTGAATCGTTCTAAAATCTGAGATTTCTTGATTCACTGATTAGTTTCCTGAAGAACACTGATTGATTAAAATCCCTGAAAGGTCAAAATGACACCGTTAATTAATAATACAGTAACAATAATGGTACCTTTCTACATAACATGGACAAAGCAACGGCAAATACCATCTCAGCTGTTATGAATTTATTACTGTAATTGAATCTGTAAGCAGTCAGAGTAACTGTCATGACAGATACCATCATATTTTATGTAATGACCTGAAATAATGATTATTATGATGTTGATGATGATGATGATGATGATTATTATTATTATTATTACATTCATTTAGCAGACACTTTTATCCAAAGTGACTTACAAGATGAGGAAATACTCAGGAGCTGTCACAAAAAAACACTGTAGCACTTGTCATGACATATTCTGTAACATGTTTATGGCAGAGTTATGTCAGTATTGTGTATAAGGGTTCAAGTACAGTCTTACCAAAATAGCATACTAATATTACACAATCCTGAAAAAAAATCTTTATTCCTCATCATTGCCTGTAAAGGCCCTTCCACCCTTGACCTGAGATCCAGTACCTTGGCCCACGTGCCCCGTGCTTTATATCTCCGGTAGCGCAGCCATCGCCTGCGACGGACACACGAGTTCCATTTCTTCTCTTTGGTGAAGGTGGCAGGAAAGTCTACAGCGTACTCCCAGCCCTACATCAACAACCAACATTCATGATCATTTCACCATCACCAGTTTCTCGAGTAGAACATACAAGAAACAAGGAGACAAAGCTACATACTTATAATAAAGTGATTTTGCTGAGTACTCACAGTGTTTTGCAGGGTTTTTGAGAAGTTTGCAGCTGTTATTTGATAGTTACTCACCCCTGTTGCAGTGGACTCCCTCCCACAGCTCTCATCATCCACGCACCAGTCCCCCTCCCACTCCCAGTTATCTGACGGCAGGTGGAAGCTCTGGAGAGGTTGAGGGTTCTGTCCGGACTCATCTGTCCACTGCCAGCGGTCTGTGGGCAGGAGTGTGTCTGTGTATCCCTCAACTGGGTTCCATCTCTGTAAAACATGCACACACACACACACACACACACACACACACAAACCCTCACACTTATGAAAATGCATGGTAATGAACATGAGTTATTCAAGACTATACTGTCCATTAGGGGCACTCATTTATGCCCTGCAGTACTGCAGTCAAGCACAGTACATTTTAGAATCAATTTAGTTTGCATTCAGTCATTTTCAAAAGAATTCAGTCAAATTGCTGTGAGGTTAAGAACTGACACCTACAAACCAACTGCGGATGGTCTTAAACGGATTAGTTGAATCAGATATGTGTGAGGTGGGAAGTTGGAACTCTACATCCAAATGTTTGTCACCCTTCTGTTTATTACACTGCACATTCTGTGTCCTGCTGCCATTATTTGCAGTTGTATTCATTGTTGTCTACCTCTGTTCTGCATTTTTGCACACTTAACTTTCTGTTCTGTATTTCTGCACATAATACTGTATTCATTCAGACTTATTCTGTAGCTCTTGTCAACAGTACTAAATGCTGTCTGGTCCGGTTGTTTTGTTGCTCTTCTGTTTTTCTTGTACTCTCTTTCGTCCTGTCTGCACTTGTGGTCTTGTGGTGTTCTGTTCTGTTCTTATGTCACACCATGGTCCTGGAGGAACGCTGTTTTGTTTCACTGTGTACTGTGTGTATGCTATTAAATTATAATAAACCTACTTAACTTGACACCATCCAAGGTTTCTTCTGAAAACAAGGGTATTAATAGTGTGTTTTCCCTTTTTTGCTGGGCTAACAGCCTAAACCTTTCCAGAAAGACTATATGCTAGATGATGGAGCATTGCTGTTGATATGTCGCTACTGAGTGATTGTTTCCGATTAGCTCATTCTCAATCACTCCAGACAACACAGGTCCACCCCTCCACAGGCCAGTGCTGGAGACCTTATACCCTATCTGTCATTATGCATGGAGACTCTGGCTTATGTAAAGTGGCCCTGCTTTAACACACCACAGCACGCAGTGTGAACAATTTAAAATTCTTTCACTGCATTTTACCCGTTCACCAACTGAAGCAAGGGGACGGTACCTTGCTCAACGCTACGAAACACAATGTACTTAAAATGTGTATAACCCTAACTTAATTTGCCCCTGAAAATACACCAAACCCCTTACTTTGAATTAAGTGGCCATTAATTTGTGAAACTGACCCCTTAATTTTACCTTAAAATTAGATTCAAGGCATGAGTGAAAAACCCCTTAACCTTAATTCAGGAGGTTCTATTATTTAATTAAAAAAAGGGAAATTCAGTAGTTTTACCCTTAATCAGCCTTAATCTGTGCACTTTTTCCCTTAATTTTCCTAATTTCCTGTATGGGAAATAGAGGTAAATATTAAGGTAATTTTAAGGGGTAAAAGTAAGGTGTCTGGTTTCGTTGTGCAAGGGTACCTCAGTGGTGCCACTAGAAGTCCTCGGATTCCAGCCCACAGCCTTCTGATCGCGGGTCAACTCCCTAACCACCAGACCACCAGCTAACCACTAGGTCTGACTGTATCGGCAAGGCTTTTCTACACAGATTATACCATCTGTGTGTGCAACTGAACATCTGTGTCACCTTCCAGTCGACCAGTAAGAAGGTTGTCTGGATACTTCTGGACATACAGTGCCTGTACAGGCTGTATACTGTACCTGATTTTCATACGTCTCCTCTTGGTGGCGTATAGGCACATCACTGGGGAGTACATGCAGGTAGACCTGATGGTCACACCCAACGCCCCAGCAGCCCTGCTCTGCAGCAGTGACCCTTTTCAGCTCCAGAAGAACATCCTTAGATCTGTTCCAGTGCCCCCCGGTGGTGCCCAGGCTGAACACTCTCCCATACACATCCACGGCCCACAGGACAGACCCTGGCATGTCTGGCAACCTAGAAAACAACACAGAACACAGAATAAGCAAATTCTGTAATACTTCATGCAGATCTCCCATGACACTGCAACACAGGTGCCCATGGCCTTATCACATATGGCTGCAAACGTCTTGAAAGTAAGGTTACTTTTATAGGTCAGAATTGGTCACATTTGATCACTTTCCAACCCAACAAGCCTGCAGACATGTGTGCAGTACCCTTCCAGCAGTGTTTGGAGGCAGTGACAGCTCAGCTAAGGGTCGATACTGGACACCAGCAGCACAAAGTAGGTCAAATACCGTGTGTTACCGTGTGATTATATAAGTTTATAACATAAACAGGTTATATTGCATCGGACTGTACTTCTAGAGGCAAAAACTCGTCTAATATTGACGGTTAAGCGTTTTAAAGGACGCGTCTGAACTAAATTCCATCACTTAGACACTACATCTCAGGCGTAAATGATTGCTTAAAGAGAAACAAATGCAAACTTACACTTTATATCCTCGAATGAGTCTCTATTCCGTCCGTCATAAATATGACCATCAGTTTATTCTTATTCTAGCAGAATATTATAACGGACCGAGTGTCCCACAACAGGAAGAAGAGCTGCTTTCGCTCTGATTGGTCAGAGCTTAGAAATCCAGCCACTTGATTGGTCGATCACTGTATGGGGGTGTTTTTTCCAGCGCCACTGTTAAACAAGCACATTTGCATTTTCAATTATTCATCCAGTACCAAATCAATAATTAACAGTCATGAGAGATACGTGAGGGCTAAGATACACTCTTGTCTGCTTCAGATATTTTACCTTTATCTAACTGTTTTGTAATCAATATAGCGTGAAAATATCCCGCATCAGGTATATTTTGCTATTAGAGCCTATCTGGACACGTTTTCCTAACTCGTTCAACGTATGTAAATGTTGTTTAAAGATGCTTTCCCACCAGAAAAAAATGAAAGATTATTTACTAAAAGCTTATGCTAGCAGGTGGTGATCTGGGGACAAGCTGTTGCTCTGCGGCGTAGGGCTCTGTCTCAAATTGCACCCCCCCTTTCTGGCCAAGTGCACTATGTAGGCCCTGAAATAAAGGGGCTGGACTGAAATAGTGTAAAATACCTGTCCCCAGTACCAGTAGTGATGCGCGGGTCGACCCGTGACCCGCAGGTAACCGCAGGTGACACGCGGGTGCGGTCGGTTTTAGGGCAGACATTTTTAAAATAACGTGGGGGCGGGCGGGTCAAAAAGTTACAAAACGCATTTCATTATCGATCAAAGCCTGTTGTAGACGGGGTTCGAGATTTTTTTTTTCCTCGGGTCGGGTTTCGGGTCTCGGGTCTCGGGTCATTATCCACGCGTATTTGTGCGGGTTAGGCGGGGCGGGTTGGATCTCCTGGCGGGTCGGGTTGGGGACCCTTGCAACACTGCTGCCCAGACACCTTGTACAAATTTTGTCCTTGCAGAAAGAGACCCGAGGCGAGATATAATGATAAAACCATTGCATTGCATTCATTTGACAGATGTTTTTTATCCAAAGTGACTTACAATATGAGGAAACGCTCAAGTTTCAGGAGAGTGAGAGAACCAGAGGAGAGTACTAGGTGCTTATATCTTTATGTTGGAGAAATACAAGAAAGGTGCAGTAGGTGAGGAGATGTCCTCTGAACAGATGAGTCCTTATGAGGTTTTGAAAGCTAGAGAGGGATTCTGCTGCTCTTGTCGGCTTGGACGGTTCATTCCACCAGCGAAGGACCGCAAACTAGAAAAGTCTGAACTGGGTTTACCTTGTGTGGAGGGATGGCAGAGCCAGACAATGTTCCTTGGAAGAGCAGAAGGAGCGAGTAGGAAAGCCTAAATGATAGGGTTAAGGTAGCTCGGTGCAGATATCACTCTGTAGACAAGAGTTAGTGACATGAACTTAATTCGGGCAGCCATGAATTGCCAATGTAAAACCAAAGCTTATTCAATTGCTCGCAGGTTCTCCTGTGTCAATACATTTGACTTTTTTTTTTTAATAAAAAATTAGTTGGAAAATTAGTTGGATGTTGTCGACAATCCAAGTCAAGTTGAGTGAGTTTTATTGTCATTTCAACCTTATACTACGGTGGCCCTGAGAGTCAAAACACACACACATTTCAGAAAACACCAACATTTAAGAAAACACACCCACATTTCAGAAAACACACACATTTCAGAAAACACACCCACATTTTAGAAAACACACCCACATTTCAGAAAACACACCCACATTTCAGAAAACACACCCACATTTCAGAAAACACGCACACATTTCAGAAAACGGAAAGGGTAGGACCAAACAAAGTGTTTCTGATTGGACAGTGCCTATGTCACTCACGACAGCCCTAAGTCTTCCTGTTGTAAGGTTGTTTTTGAAAGAATGGATGAGGGCAATGAAATACAGATCATACGGGAATATTTTTTTCAAAGAGGCAATTAATACAACGTTATTATCAGGGGTTGTCATAATCCTTTTGCTCTACTCAAATGAGTACCAGGGTTATGTGTCTCTGGAGCTGGGAGAAGCCGGGGGTTGGTCTCGTACCGGGGCAGGCTGGGGCTCGCAGTATGAAGTCACTCGAATTTGCATAGCACTTATGTCAAACCCTGGTTATTATTCATTTACCGTTCTCATCTCATGACATTCAAGTGTCCATAAGCACCATGAAAACACGCCTGAGATAATTAGGACTGAAAGACTTGGCGGATTCTCCTCACAAAGTGACACCAGGAGGGCTAGCAGAAATGCTAACAACTCCTTTGCTCCCCTGCAATTGGAAGGCTGTGGGTTTGAATCTTAGGACTGCTAGTGGCACCATTGAGGTACCTTTGAGCAAGATACCATCCTTACACACGTCCTCACTTGGTGACTGGGTTAAATGCAGAAAGGAATTTCGCATTGTTCACACTGTGCGGTGCTGTTACAAATGGACACTTTCCAGTGATGCGTTTGGAACCGAGCCCTGGCTAAATAGAGGCCTGTCCCTTTAAGACGCTCTCCTCCGTCACATGACTGCTGTCTTGTGACAGTACCAGATACAGGAGTAGCGATTGTTGAGTTTTGGAGGAGTTTTACTCGTTATCTGCTGAAAAGCTCCTCCCGAACCTGAGAGAAGTCGAATCGGGGTGGTCATGGAGGCCCTTTAGAGCCCACACAAACCTCTCCCTCCTTCCCTCCCTCCCTCGGGTCCGTGTGATTTGAGGGTGTTGTAGCTGGCTGCAGTCTGGAGACAAAGTTGGCGCATGGAGGGCGGTGAAGTTGGGCTTTCCTTCGTCCTGATTTCTTCACCAAGAGAGAGGAAAGAGTGTTAAACGCCTTCACGAGATTCACCTTAACTCACACACCCCTCCCTGTCGGATCATGGATAACAAGCCCCTCCTGCAGGACAGACCCCCAGCCTACAACGCCGTGCCAGGGGCTTACGACTACGGGGCCATCCCGCCGCCAGCTCCTGCCCCACCGCCCTACCACTTTACACCGCCCGGACAAGGTAAGAGCCGACCTATTAATAAACCTGGCCCTGCAGACAAAGTAACTGGGAACCTGCCTCATGCCTTCTCAGTGTGTGTATACTGAAGTGACCCCTTATAGTCATGCATAAACACACCACACAGTGTGAACAATGTGAAATTCTATCTCTGCATTTAACCCATTCACCTAGTGGATCAGTGTGTAATGATGATATCCTGCTAAAGCGTTCCTCAGTGGTGCTACTGGCGGTCCTGGGATTCGAACCCACCGCCTTTAGATCACAGGGGCAACCCCCTTACCACCAGACCACCAAAAAAAAATCTAAAAAAAGTTTGCAAAATTGCCTTCCATGCTTTCAGAAGTGTTGTCATCTAGCTTACTTGTCGAAACAAGTGCTACAATATTTTGTAACATTTGACTTATTAAAAAAAAGTGATTCAGTTGGAGTCCTAACCTGTCTCGTGCTTTTCTCAGTGTGTGTAAACGTTATCAGTCACACATAAACCACCACAACACACAGTGTGAAATCTGTCCTCTGTATTAAACCATTCACCAAGTAAAGCAGTGTGTGGGGACATTACCGTGCTCAAGGGTACCTCAGTGGTGCCACTGGCAGTTTTAGGATTCAAACCTACAACCTTGTGATCACGGTGGCAACTCCCTAACCATCAGGCCACCAACTGATGGTAATCTATGGCAGGAAATGATTGTGTGCTTTAAACACTTCTGAATTGTTCACATTTTGTTTCCTCTTTATTTTCTCTGAGTGGGACCAAATCTGAAGGAAAAAAAAAATAGTTTGACTTAATTTAGTCTTATGATCACGTGGGACTGCTGTAAACAAAGGCAGCAGAAACATGCCGATTTGGTTGAGGAAATTTCTCATCATGTTCCATTAAGATCAAATAAGATGAGAGAGAACTTTATTTATCCCGACAATAAACACTAGTGCGACACAGTGATGAGAACATTAGTGTGGCAAATAGGAGAGTAACACTTAGATTCCTGTGTGTAAAGATTTAAAGTGCTGTACTAGCAGTTCTGTGCCATTTTGGCTTAAACTTAATTTAGTAGTTGAAAACGAATGGATTTGACTTTGTTCTTGCTTTCTTTTCAATTGATGCAGTTTTCTTTTAGTTCCGTCAGCTTTCCTTTACAGTCAGGCCACTGTTAGGTGAGGTTTCTGACCTTTTATTTTCTGTAAGTTGCTTCCCTTTTAGTGAGAAAACACAGGCGTGTGTGCTTTCACTTTCCATTACGTGTTCTGACCTCGACTTCTGTCCCTCTTTTTACAGGCTCTGTAAACACGAGTTATTTGGTCTGTTAATATCTCAGAAACCTTTGCAGTAGTCGAGCTAACTGTGGCTAGAGTTCCTTTTCAGGCCTTGTGGTAGTTAGGAGAGGTGTTGAGAGGTAACTCCACACTCAGTGAAACCCACTGCTGCTATAAGGAAATTACTCAGTTAAATGTGCCTCACCAATCACGTAGGAGATCAGAAAACTATTTCATTACTGAGTAACAGAGCTTCTTTGGAACATCTTACCACATCCAGCATCTACAAGCACAGGACCTGAATTTTGCTTGGCCCTGCTTTCCTCTCTTTAGGATAATTATGACCAAAAAAGAAACTGAAGGTTAATTGCTGACATACAACTGAGTATATTTCAGCACTTTCACCACTTTTTCAGCAAACTCTTTTTTTTCATCATTTCTTTTCATCATTGTGCGCCTTTCCGAAAACAATTTGAGTGTTGCGTAGGAGGTCAGAAAGCTATTGAAGTACTGAGGAACTTCTTTGGTACGTCTTACCACATCCAGCATCTACAAGAATAGGAGCTGAAATGTGCTTGGCCCTATTTTTCTCTTTTAATCTAAAATGAAATGATGCAACCTTAAAAGTCAGAAATGCGACCAGTTATATAAAAAACATAATTGTAGATGCTGTCATTAGTGTAACACAATGAGATGAAGGAAAAATAGTAACTAAATGTTCATTACTAACATACAACTGAGTACATTGTTTTTCCTTTCACCACTTTTTTTCTGCAAACTCTGGCATAACTTTTTTCATGATTTCTTTTCATCATTTCAGCCTTTTTCGAAACAGTTCGAGTATTGTGTAGGAGGTCAGAAAACGTTTTAAGTACTGTGTAACCGAACTGCTCTGGAACATATTACAACATTCAGCATCTACAAGAATAGAGCTTGAAATTTGCTTGGAATTATTTTTTCTTTTTTGGATCCTTGTGAAAATGTAAGTTAGAGGTGTAACCTGTTATAAAGAACATAATTGTTGATGCTGTCATGAGTGTAACACAGACTCTGGCTTTTTTTCTTTCAACTGGGTTTGTTAAAGTGTTAGCTTAGCTGGCAGTAACTTGGATAAAAGCAGGTGTTGATTTAAGTGTAGCTGTACAGATATGAAGAACAGACGTTGAGTGAAAATGAGGAAGAATAGTTACTGAATGTTAATAACTAACATACAACTGAGTACAATGTTTTTCCTTTCACCCTTTTTTTCTGCACACTCTGTCATAACTACTTTTTTTCATCATTTCCTGCAGGCTTCCCGGCCCCAGCTCCCCCAGCAGCTGCCATTGGCCAGCAGCCCAACTTCACCAGCACGTACACCATCATCCAGCCCTCTGTAGTGGTGGTGGGAGGATGCCCAGCCTGCAGGTGAGGAAATGAGCTCCCCAACGCTGTAACTGTTAAAAAAAAAAAAAGTATACTGGAGCGTGCGCATACACACACTGTTCATATGCATACACAGAGACAGCAGAGGGTACAGAGTTCTGAAATGTCCTTGACCAGAGTGACTATATCAGAAATGGATCAATATTAAGGGTTACAGCTAAAGTCAGATCTCAGAGACATCCCTTTCTGAAGAATTCCGTTCTAGCCTGCAAGTTTATAACTTAATTAGAATCGACAGACAGCCAGGAAGCGCAAACAGACCTGATTATGAAGCATTTGTTGACTCAACGAATGTTAAAATCACTTTAGCGTTGTTATTGTTACTGGGGTATCGAGCTGTTATGTTCAGATTTGATGTGTGGTGGTTCTGCTGCTGTTAGAATAGATGAGGGAAGCTATTCTGGCTGACTCAGTAAAAATACACTGAAAGACTTGGGTCTCACAATCCTGATGTTTTGAAGAATATTTGATTTTTTCCTACCAGATGCAGGTAGGTAGATTTTATCTGGTTGACCCTTATTTTATTATTTTATTTACATCACAAGATCCACATCAATTTTCAGAACGTTATTTCCTTATGACGAGAGATAGAAGAGGGTGGTAGTGGCTAGAGGTGTGAACCTTCACAGGCCTCACGCTTAGATTCCGATTATCCTGTCAACGAATCAGTTCGATTCGATATCTCGATGCATCACGATACATCACGATGCATCCCATCAATTTTATACATTACTTCACATTTTTATGTTTTCAAATACAAACAGTGAGATGTAAGCTCTTGTTTTTATTTAAAAAAAAACGGAAAATGTGAACAAAAATTGTGACCATTACAATAAATTGTAAATAGCAATAAAGAATATAGACATAGCTCATCAAAACGTAAACAGAAATTGTGCCCATAGCATTAAATTGTAACCAAAATAAG
>JBBPCY010072841.1:0-10741 GCA_037974405.1 Brachyalestes nurse
AGAGAAGATATTTAATTGTATAATATTTCAGCTATCTTGCTTTTAGGCTAATCATGAGTGAGGCCAAGTAAAATATTGTATTTCAACTTTTATATTATATGGTGCATTGTATGAATGCTAAAAATATTTACATAGTTTTGTAACAGATTCATTTTAATTTAATAATAATAATTTCTTTCAGTTTTTCCTCATTTTCGGTTTTGGTCCAAAAAAATCGTTTCGGTGCATCCCTAGTTTATACAGTTCATAACACTAATGATGAGAAATAGGCAAATAATATGCATAATCAGAGACAAATATATTTTATTAAAATGAGAAGAGCCTAAATAGATAGAGGGGTGTTTAGAAGTGCCAGTTTATACAGTCAGCTTCTAACACTGAGAAATGTTACCGTGAAACAGGACACTGGCTACTTCAAATCGTGCCATGTTACCAGCTTGTGGTGATTCTGGGCACAGCTGATGTTTCCCGGCTTCAGATAGCAGTCTGCAAACAGCGGAAAGGGCTTTTTAGAATCAGAAAACTTTAATAATCCTAGAGGAAATTGTTTATGTAATGACGGCTAAGAGAGTTAAAGAAAGTTAAGAGTTAAAGTCTCATGGTTAACGCGTTAATTCAACACCTCTAGTATAAACAGGCCAGAACTCATAACGAGGTTGAGAGCAGTAGTACTTTGTATATGTGGGGCATTGTAGATGAAAACCTAATGTAAACACGGTGCATACTGTAACGTCACAGGTGTGGCACACAGTATGACGTGACGCGGTCGGTTTTTCAAAACCTTTGTTTATCAGAAATCTATTTATTTATGGAATTTAAGGAATTTATTTATGTCACACTTCACGGAAAGGTAGCAGCAACAAAACACAACAATCTTGGCTGAATCATCTAAATCGTTCAAGTATTATGTCCATTTTAGCAGCAACAACTGTGTAAAAATATAAAGTGCAAAACTAATACATTTTTGAGGGGGAGCTGAAAGTCTTCTCTGATATTCCTGTCACTTTTGGGTTGTCTGGTGCTTTAATCGGGTGCTTGATTAAATTTGTTGTATTGTATGAGGGGTGGAAGTACACAATCTAGTATCTCCAAATGAGCGACATTTTGTTTAAAACAACAGCTTGCTCAGATTGAAGTTGCTGCAGGTTCGTGGTACGGGGGCGGTGACGCATCTCGTATTACACAGTGTTGAGTTTAAGATGCAGCACAAGCTGCGAACTGAAATATAGATATCGGGACTGTCCGGCTGATATATCGATATCGGATCGGATCGGGACCATCTCTACATTGTAACCATGCCATATGATTCCAGCACTCATTTTTTAGTGTTTAGTGCTTACAAATGACTGATGATTGTTTAATTGTGTATTTACAGGGTCCATTGTTGCAGTTGCTGTCCTAATAAGTTTAGTAATCATAGTGTGTGGTGTGGTTCTGTTTTTATGGCGGAAAAAGAAGCTTTGTTTTACAGAATCACCCAAGACAGACCCAGAGGCAAGTTGTTCTGCATCACTGAACCTTTGATGTGTGAGATCAGTTCTTCTTGTCTGTATTTCCTGTTCTTTAATCGCTCTGTCTTTTCTTTTTTTGTGTGTAGGAGTGGCAGCCATTAGAAGGTATGTTTTCTAAAATGAAAATAGGTCTGACTGGCTTTAGACTTTGCTCTTACAGATCAATTGGCTGGATTATTAATCCATTCACCTAGTCTAGCATAATCACTGCTGTCATGCCAAAATGATCACAAATCTTATTTTAAGTAAAAATCATGTTCCAGTAGAGATGGTAAAATGTTGTCAATTTTATATCCAACATTGTTCAGAAGTTTGGTTTCCTTTTTTTAAATATTTTTATTAGTTTAAATTAAAATGTTAAAGCATTTGTCGAGAACAAGAGTATTATTATTATTATTATTATTATTATTATTAAAGTTTAAAGAATACACTGTTACCTTTTATCAATTTATTAAACTTTCTATGCCATCACTATCAAGTGATCTAATTATTTAACAATTAATTACAGACAACCAATTTATAAAAGCAAGCAATTCATAAAAGCAAGCAATTTATAAAAGCAATTTTACTTCAAATACATGAATTTAACAATAAAAACATACAATTAAACATAACTGTTTCTGCTGGTTTGAGTTTTGTTTTTCCTATTTTCTCTTTTTTATTCAACTTCTTATCTCCCACTGAAAATATTCATACAGGAAAAGGTAGCTTGACAAACTGCAGTGCTCCCTCAGCTGATTCAGAACATAACCGTGACAGTTTTATATTTTTGGTGAAGTATCGGCGTCAAGAACTTGTCACTTCTGAATTCCAAGATATTAATGATTTTAATATTATCGCCACTTATTTCATTCGTTTTAGAATCATTTATGGCTCATAATCTAAAATTTCTTAATATATTTTTTATGCTTTTCCGGAGAACTAATGTTACCATTTCTCTGTTTTGGGCTCTGTTTGTTCTAGATAAGGACTTAGCGCCCTTCCTGCCTGAAATAGCCCAAACTCTAGGCTGGGCCACAGTGAGGAGGCTTGCCTGGACTGTGTTGACCACAAATGAGATTGCCACCATACAATATAACTTCCCGAAAGACACAGAGGAGTGTACTTTGCAAGTCCTGAACATGTGGTATCAGAAACAAGGGCTAAAAGGAGCCTACAGCAAACTCATCAACAACCTCAACAAAAACGGGGAAAAAACCAACGCCGACAAGGTGAAGAACATTGTGCAAAGTGGATAAGGAAAAAGATAGCAATAGCATATAGGTTTATTGGACAATAATTTCCCATCTGTTCTTCAGGCTTGTATATATTTGTATATAAACTCGGTAACTCTGCATTTTGCTTCCATTTTTTTAAGATATTCTTGCAGAAAACACAAGGATAATTTGATTTGGTTTCTTCTCTTACATGGCAACACATTTTTTTTTTATCTACAGCAGCTTCAAAAAAGAAGCCAAGCATTCTAAATCATGTGTGTCAGCAGCTAATAGTGAGAGTTGTGCTTATTTGAGCTCAGACTGTGTTGCTTAGTTAGAAATTCATCATGTGGTTCAGGTATTTGTTTATTTAACAAAGTGCTGATTCTTCCAGATGAGGATACTTACCACTGAATGTTACATGACCACTAAATACACCAGAATGTAACTAAAATAAGGTGTATTTGCTGTATTTCGGGGATTTGCATGAGGTTTTCACACAAATAAATGGTTTACATTGGGTAAAACAAAAAGCAGCTGTGTACTAACCTGCCACTCTCAGTTTTGTCATGTAGGTTCTCTTATATATCTACTGTGGATTCTTAGTTTTGTCTTTTCGGTGGTCTTTTACATCTTCTGTCAGTTCTGATTTATTCTTTGAGTTATGTGTAACATGCTGTGGAAAAGTTGGTCATCTGCCATTCTGCTAATCTCTTTTTAAAATATATATATATATATATTGTTTAAGTATAATTGTGTCTCCTTTGAATGTCTGGAATAAATATCTTGTAGACATCAAATTACCAAGTAAAGGTATGAAGCTGTAGTGAAATATGCAACCGTGCAACCTGGTGCCATTTCTTCCCAAGATAGGTGGATGTCCACATGATATAAAAAATCATTCTTCTATTGCTCCAGTTCTGGAGCAGGTCGGATGTTCACTTGCAATTGTAGGTCTTTTCATTGCTGGACAGGGATCAGCATGGGCACTCTGACTGGTCTGCAACTACACAGCCCTATTTGCAGCAAGCTTTGATGCGCCCCCTTTTCTATCCTGACACCTTTTCATTTTTCAGTTTTATGGCTGATTGGTGCATAGATATTGCTAAAAACACTTTTTTCTTTAAAAAGTGAAATGATCATTTAAATATTGTGTTTTGCGTTCCAAGATCTCTCTTCTACACTTTGTCTGAGGACCTGAAACTATTTCGTTAGAAATATGCAAAAACACAGGAAACAAGAGTTGGTTCATTCTCCCACGTCCATCCTGTTGTGATTTTTGTATGACACCTTCTTTCTTGACTGATGTTATGTTGATCTTAACATGGCAAGAGTCTTTTGGTGAGCTTCATTTGATGTAAGATTGAGAAGGCCTTCTACCGCAGCACCGAACCAGTGTGACCACGGCCAGAATCAAAGCACTGCAGATTAATGAGAATCCACTCAGGAGGAATGCTGCTGTGTAGGAGCCCGTCTGGTCCACCAGCCAGCCTAAGAGAGAGAGAAATTATCACTTGTATGTTTTGCATATAAATATGTCCCTAATAATTATAGCACACTGAACCAAGAATCCCCAATGAACACATTGTTGCTGGCAACTGGATTTATAATGTCCCAGAATAAGAGTGGGTTAAGCAATGAATGACTGGTTTGCTAGGCACCCACAGGTCGGTATGTTGTGTCTTATGGTACATATCATTACCTCCTATTGGTGGACTGATGAGGTAGGGAATGGCGTGTAGGAAGCAGACCACCCCTAGGGCTGAAGAAAGGTAGGTGGGCCCTACAGTGTCACAGGTCACCACAGGTAGGAGTGCCACATAGGCACCATCGAAGTAGCCATAGACAAGTGCAAAGGGTACTAGCAGCGAAAAGTTCCTCAACAGGGGCACAAAGAGGCAGCTCAGTCCGTCAAATGCCACTGCAAGCAAGTAGCTCGCTTTTCGATACGCCCTCAGACACCTGCACAGACATATTCTACTTTTAAAAGAAAAGTTTTTAAGAACGGCACAGATCTAACTTTCTAAAAATATCATTAATCTTTGCAATACAACAGCTGGTCAGTAATGCTGATATCCACAATAAGCATAATTTTACAAATAGCAAAATAATGTATCACAAAAAAGCTAAATATGTTCATTTTGCTGCTCAGAAAATCAGTTACAAAGGTAACTAAAATACATTAATAGCAGGTCCTTGATCTGCATTAAAATTAATGATCAAGAACTTGCTTTCCTAGTTTTGCACTGTAGCAACACATAAGCAAGATACATAGCCTTTTTACTTAAAACACATTGAGGATTGGGACAAGCATGTGATGATTTAAGCATCAAGTCTGCACAATGCTAATCAATCAGAAATGAGAAAGAAGCAAACTTAAGACCTCAAATGTCTTGGCTGATATACTGCATTATGCCAAATTCATGTAAATAGGATTTTTTTCATTTAATAATTAAAGGTTACCCATAACTGTATTCATTTCAATAACTAAAAGACATTGATCATGATGCTGACTCACTTTCTGTCCGAGATCCAGCCGAAAGTGATATTACCCACAATCCCCGTCACTCCCAGAATGGACATGAGGAGGGCGGCCTGCTGATTGCATGCACCAACACTGTGAGAATATGGCACAAGATATACAAATGGCACACTGCAACCAAATGCCAGGAACAGAAAGGACACTGACAGTAGCAGGAAGTCAGGTAGCAGAAGGAAGCTATACTCTTTTACAGAAGGGATGCATAAATATGTTTTTCTGCTCTCTGCTGCTTTGTTTGTAAGGAAATTTAGACTTTCACAGAAGTCCAGTTTACATAGAAGCCTTGAGTCAGCTAACTTTGCCTCTAATTTTAAGTCAGTTAGAGCTAAGTTAGCTAGCATCAATTCGGCAAGCTTTGAGTCATTTAGCTCAGGATCAGCTTGTATTGATCCAGATAGCTTTGAGCTACTTAGCTCTGAGTCAGCATGCACTGGTTCAGGTAACTTAAACTCACTTAGTACCAAGTCATCTAGACTCAAACCGGCAAGTGTTAAGTCACTTGGCTCTGAGTCAGCTAGCATTGATTCAGTTGGCCTTAAGTCAGGAGGCTTTGAATCAGCTGACACTGACTGTAGTTTGCTGTAGTTAGTTTGCTTTGTGTCTGACTGAGTCTTCTGGTTTGAGACTGTTGACTCACTCAAGTTGGTAGATTTGCTGTTTATATATATGGAAGTGCCCTTAACCAAAATTCTTAGAAGCTTAGAATCTTCGTGATTTAGACCATTCTTCGTGTCAATATCTGCTACCATTTGCTCTTCTGGAGATTCTTCTAGATATTTGTTCTCCTTAATCGTAGAGTCTCTTTGACCTGAATCTATAAACTTTGCTTCTTCTTGGTTTGAATTTTCTTCATTTTTGGGTAAAGACTCTTGCTCTTGCTCTTCATCCGGTTCATACTCTTCTGTTGTCTCTCCACAGGTCTTTCCTACAGTTACAGCACTGCCATCCAACTCTGCCATTTCCAAGTCTGGAGCCTCAGACTCCTCCAGGTTCAATTCCATGTGCAGTTCATCCCCTGCTAACTGAGAATATAGCATGTCCACCTCTGTGTCCTTGCTGCTATGCTTCTGCTTCTGGGTACCCAGGGGCCTCATAAGCGCCCCACAGACACACAAGTGTGAGACAAGCCCCCCGAGAATGAGAAGGGCCCCCTGCCAAGAATAGATTTCAATGAGGAGCTGCACCACTGGAGCGAGGATGAAGGTCCCAATGCCACTACCAGACATGGCAATTCCATATGCTAGAGCCTTCCTCTCACTGAAGTAGGTGCCCACTATGGCGACTGCAGGGGTGTAACACATGGCAAAGCCCACACCTGAGAGGGAGGGAAAGAGGAAGAGAAAAAAAAGTAGAGAAAAGATTAGGCCAGTCAAAGAAGGTATGGTCATTTTGCAGTGACTGCAAACTGTGCTGCAGTTATTAGAAGCTTTCGTTCAGAAAAGAAGCTCACATACTTACACTTATGAAAATGAAATTACTCATCCTTTGTTTGAAATGACCTAACAGCTTATAGTTTGAGGAAAGTGATTGATAACTTGGGTCTGTGAGGTCTACGCTAGCTACTGGAAAACATACACCAAACATGTCTTGGTTAATCAACTACATCTGGGTTAAAGGGGGAAACAGTGTAATTGTGTAAAATGACAGTGTGTGTGGGCAGGTGTCTAGAAAATTCAATTCAAACTACACAAATCTATGCCACATAGCATATCTAGTCACAACAGTTGTGTGTTTATTGTGCCGCCAGACACAAGTGTGTGTACATCTCACCTGTGAGAATTCCTAAGGACAGGTAAAGGTACTCCAGGCTTGTGGCAAAGGAGCTGAGAATGAGACCAGCAGACGACAACAATCCTCCAACCATCATTGCCACTCTGCATGAAAAGCGGTTCCCAACTAAACTACCTAGAGGAGCTGCAGAGACAGACCAAGAGTTAAATCATTCACTCCAGTGGTACCACCTACTACACCAAATGTATTCAATTTATCCATAATATAATAACCAGTATTGTAATGTTTAATTATATTCTTAATTTGTTTTTATTTAACATTAGATGTTTGTAGTTTTAAGTAATTTTATTAAAAGAAATTTGTCTCATTCTTTTAGCATGTGATTTCCCCTGTTTAAAGACATCTAAGATAATATCATTATATTCAACTTTTGAAACAAGCAAAACAGTATAACATAGCAAGCAAAGCTAAAGCATAGCACTTACCAAAGAGCATGGTGGTGGAGTCCACCAGAGAGTGAATCCATGCAGTGCTAGAATAGTCACTGGAGAAGTGCATGTGAAACTCCACGAAGAAGAGGGACACACATCTGACAAAAAAAGAAAACAGTAATGGTCATCTATGGAAGACACTCAAAATGTGTTTCAGAGAATCTAATGTCACACATTTGACTTAATGTGAGATGACCCATGTGATAGAAAGTGTGGTAGTAGTCTAGTAGGTAAAACACTTGACTGTGAACCTGTTGACCACAAAGTTGCAGGTTTAAAAACCCCACTTCCTACCACTGCGTCCTTGAGCCAGACACGGAACCCTCAGGGGGGCTGTCCCTGTAACTAATGATTGTAAGTTGCTCTGTAGAAGGGCATCTGCTAAATTTCTTTTCTTACTTCTATTATTATTTTATGATTTTACACACATTTACATTTTATTTGGACGGTCCACTGTAGATGCTTTTTTCTGTAACTACAGCTCAACCAAATATGTATTAATTGTAACTGAACCTTAAGTTTAATGAATAAAATATTCTATTACATCTAACACCAAACCTAAAGTTATCCTTTAATCCTAATCCTGAATCTAAAACTGCTGATAATAATAACACTACATAATAATAAACACTGTGTTTCACCAGGTAGTTTGTTAACCACTGAAGTATCTGTTGGGACCATCTAAATAAAGTGTGCCTATTTTTAAATAAAGCCGTGGTTTGGAATATGTTGGATTATATTATTTATATTTTAGATTCTACTGTTATCCACTTAGAAATTATATTTATAATATAATATAATAATATTAGAATCCTACCTTCAGGAAACCACCACTGGGTTCCTGAGCAAGACCCCTAACCTCAAGTTGCTCCAGGGAGACTGCCCCCTGTAGTTAGGGAATGGAAGTTGCTTTGGATAAAAGTGTCTGCTAAATCTCAGAAATGTAAATACTTTTAGATGGATCTTAAAAGTCAAATCTACCAATTTTGCAAAACTGCTGCTTTAGAGGTAAGTTATTCAGAGTGGTTCTATGTAGAAAAACATGTAAACTCAAATTTGATGGTGGCGATGACCACTGTACAAAGGCTGTGATTTTACAATGAAAATATAACCAACCGGGATCATAGAATGTCTATGTAACTTTTATTTAGGTAGCGAGGTCGAGATGTCTGGTTCCTTTCCTTACCATCTGACTCGGCAAGAATACTGTGTTTTACATCAAACCTCTCTGAATTACGTTCATTTTCAAACAAACCGTGGAATTATTCTTTATGTGGACCGTTTCAATTAAAACAGCTCATTTAAATGCTCAGTAAGATATTGAACGTGTATAAGTAGATGCTCAATCTCTATTTCTCTCCAGAGTTTGGTCCATATCTGACCTGGTGATAGCGCGAGTGCAGATGGTGGTGATGAAGCAGCTAGCAACGATCATCCAGCCCCATCCTCCATCTGGAGCAGCCGCTGCAGAGCGCGTCACTCTTTCAGCCATACTCTCACACCTGCACCACTCCCTCTTTCACTCTTCTCATTCAGCCTTGGGGGGAGTCACTGTTTTGCTCCTTCCCTCCACCTTGCTCCTCTTCTGGTGTTCTGCTTCTTGATCCACAGTTGTAGGCTTGGCTTGTTCTGTTCTTTTCTTTAAAGCTGATGTTATTTAAATGTTGTTAGTCAGGAACAGAGGTTGCATCAGGTCCGTGAACAGAAATGAGTACAATCTTAATGTCCGTTACGTCAATATCCTTACAAATATTTATTCACAGATGTATCAATAAAATGGACAAAAGAATGGATAGAATTCTGACTTCAATGTGTTCATACTCATTTTAGCCTCCATTAAGTTATGGTACCCTCAGAAAAGAAAGGTCATGTCAAATGTCTTGGAAAATGTTGTGAAGTTGCTTTCGGCTTCTTCTAGCTCCTTAGCTCAGTCTCACCCTGAAAACGTAAAAAATACCTCTATTTGAAAAACGTTTGTTTCAATAATTATCACCCCTTTTTTCAAAAGATATCCTCCCATTTATATTTTACCTCATTCCCTCAGGCCTTCATCAGCATGAGAAAGATTTCAAAATCAGCCAGAGCCATCTAAAAAACAACTACTCTGAAAATGGCTACATCCAATGTTTATTTTACACCCACGCACAGTGAAGGGCGGTTAGAGAAAAATTCTCAAAAGATGATATTTTAATTTGCATAAGGTGGTAACATTTTAGGGTAATGAAAGGTGCTTTACTGACTATGTTTGAGTACAGAATTATTTACCGTGTTGTAGTTTGAAAGAACACTGAACTTTTAATGCATCCTACAATACGAGTTGGGTCCAAGTTTGTTATTTATATGTGACATTACCTACATTAATTTAAGTTAGGGTGCACTACTAAAGGCAAATTCTACTATTATTACTATTAGTAGTCTAATAATCTGTTCATAGTTTATTAATGGTCTGTTATTCTGTATGTAAGATTCTGAACGAGATCTAAAAACAGAAACCCCGGCCTACCCACTGTTCTTGGTGTGTGTGTGTGTGTGTGTGTGTGTGTGTGTGTGTGTATGTGTGTGTGTGTGTATGTGTATGTCAAGTCAAGTCAAGTAGAGCTTTAATGTGATCCCAGCCATATACATTTAGTACACAGTGAGAAAATATCTTCTTACTGGCCCATAGGTGCAACATACAACACAACAGCAGCACACTCAGACAGATCAACAATGAAGGTAAAAAAGGGGGAATTAATTATAATTATCTCTGTACAATATAAAAATATTAAAACAAACTATGGGGACACAGCAGGGAGACTATAACAATACGGGTGGTCCTCGAATTACAATGGTCTCGACATACGACATTTTGAGTTTACAATGCTCACTCCCACTCCCACTCGACTTACACCGTCAGCCTCATACTTACATCACTGTCGAAGGAACAGATCTGTGTTGTAACTCGAGGACTCCCTGTATAGTATTGTACACAGACTTACAACATAGATGGACTATTACTATTTTGATTTATTTGATTAATATCTTTATTCCTGTTATAGTTACTTGTTAGTTTTTTGTAATAGTTTACTTATTATTCCATTTGCACTAGTACTATTTTATTTGATTTATTTTATTAATATCTTTTTTCCCTCCTATAACGCTTTGTCTTATCTTTATTACTTTATTGCAATGAACATGTTTATGACAAAAGAATTTCCCTTGGGATAAATAAAGTTCTTTCTTGTCTTATATATGTATGCTTTTATGCATGTATGACATTATATATATATG
>JBBPCY010072842.1:0-10739 GCA_037974405.1 Brachyalestes nurse
GGATGTTGTCGCGGTTCAAAAAAGATTTAAAGTATTGTGGTGACCTTAGTTACTGGGCTTTATTTAAGTTATTTGTTTAAAATGTGAATTGTTTGTTGTTTTGTTCTTTTGCACTTGTATTATTTGCATTGAGATTGGGGTTAGATGAAGTACAAAAAGGGCGTGTGTGCGTGCGAGAGAGAGAGAGTGTGTGTGTGTGTGTGTGCGTGCATGCGCGCGTGTGTTTGGAGTGTGTGTGAGAGAGAGAGAGAGAGAGTGTTTGTGTGTGTGTGCTTGCGCGTGTGTGTGAGAGAGAGAGAGCGAGTGTGTGTGTGTGCGTGCGTGCGCGTGTGTTTTTGGAGTGTGTGTGAGAGAGAGAGAGTGTTTGTGTGTGTGTGCGTGCGTGCGCGTGTGTTTTTGGAGTGTGTGTGAGAGGGAGAGGGAGTGTTTGTGTGTGTGTGCTTGCGCGCGTGTGTTTGGAGAGTCTGTGTGTGAGAGAGAGAGAGAGAGAGTGTGTGTGTGTGTGTGTGTGTGTGTGCGTGCGTGTGGCTGGAGAGAGAAAGAGCAGGAGACAGAAGTTACTGATTCAGGTTTTTAGCGGCGCGAGTTGTGACCAAAACAGCATCTTGATTGTCTGTTTAACTGGTGGGTCACTACATTGTAAAGTATTTTATTTCTCGCGGGTTTAGTACGATCCTTGAAAACTCTCCCGTCTTACAGCTCTCTCCATACATTCATCAGCAAACCACAAATTATGAGCATCTCTTTTTCTAACTCTGGATCTCCTGGGACTATTATGGAAAACAAGGGGGTTTTGACAAGCTCTCATCAAGCCCTACCTGACTGTAAAGTTTCATGGAGACTGGCGGTTGCCCCGCCTAGAAAAGCCGCAGCATGTTCCGTGGTGGACAAGAGTATTGGGACACTCCGCCGAGGCTAAAACAGTCTGGCTTTTTCTTCTTTGAGTCTGAAGAAACTCCAAACTGCTGACATGTTGGCATATCTCACACGCAACAGAAACTCTTATCACTTAATGCATCTTCTCGTGTTATTCACGTCGCAAATCACGTTATGCCACATTTTTTATCGGATCGGATTACGTCATTTAGTCCTTCCCGATTTCCGATCCAGTAATTTAGGTCAGGATCGGACCGATACCAATCCAGAATATCGGATCAGCGCATCTCTAGCGTATATGTGTTATAAAACTGGGATGATTAGAACTAATCACAGAAACGCTGCAGACTGGGGCAGGGGTCTCCAGTCACAGGGGGCCAGACTCCTGCACACTTTCCTGCTTAAACACACTTGATTCAAAACATCAGTTTATTTTATAGATTCGGTTGGTATGTTAGAGCAAGGACATCGGCAAAAGACTTCAGGAGGGTGCCACGTGATCACTCCCCACTGAGCATCGGTGGGTCCTCAGTGGAGATCGTCCAGTGCACCAAGTTCCTTGGTGTTCACATCACGGAGAACCTCATATGGACCCTCAACACCAGCTCCATCACCAAGAAGGCCCAGCAGCGTGTCTACTACCTGCGAAGACTGAGGAGAGCACACCTTCCACCCTCAATCCTCACCATGTTCTACAAAGGGACCATAGAGAGCATTCTGTGCAGCTGCATCACTGCCTGGTATGGGAATTGTAACACTTCAGATCGCAAGACCCTACAGAGGATTGTGAGAACAGCTGAGAAGATCATCGGGGTCTCTCGCCCCTCAGTTACAGACATTTACATTACATGCTGCATCTGCAAAGCCACCGCCATTGTGGATGACCCCACTCATACTCTCTTTTCCCTCCTCCAATCTGGAAAAAGGTTCCGTAGCATACAGGCCTCCATTGCCAGAATTGGGAACAGTTTCTTCCCTCAGGCCATTAGACTCCTCAACCAGAACTGAAGCATAAAACCTATAACCCCCTCCCCCACACACACACACACAACACACACACCCCACCAACACCTCCCCTCTCTCACCCTACTGAACTTGAACAACTTAGCTACCTGTTAAGTACTCTTCTATTTTTTATACTTCACATTCTCTGTCATGTTGCTGCTACAATTGTGCAATTGCACAATCATATTTATTGCTGCTTTGTGCTGCTGTTCCAATTCTGTATTGTTGTTCTGCATTTTTTTGCACATGTAACTTCTGCATCTTTGCATACAACTCTCTGCTGCTAGAATAGTTTTTACTTGTCAAAATACTCTATCCTTACTGTAGCTGTTATCAATTGCACTAAACGTTGTCTTGTCCTGTCTCGTCTAGTTATATGCCATCCCGATCTGTGGCATGCACCCAAGCAACCTGTATATCAAAAAGTTCGACTTATCAGTGCAAGGTGTAGTATTACTTTTGTTGGCATTTTGCGTTACCGTGGCAACGCTATTTGCCAACAACTGAACTTTATGGCCAAAAGTATAGGGACAAACCTGTTTAAACTAAACTATATGGCCAAAAGTATTACGACACAGTCGATGAAATGCAACAATATGGCCAAAAGTATTGGGTCACACCTGTTTAAACCGAACTATATGGCCAAATGTATTGGGACAGACCTGTTTAATCAAGGCTACATTGCCAAAAGTATTGGGACACAGCTGCCATGCAAGACTATATGGCCAAAAGTATTGGGACAGAGCTTTTTCTGGGTGGTTGCTAAAGCATGAAAGGAAGTTGCTACAATTTAGGAGGTGGTTGCTATGGAGTTTCTAGGGTTTTTTTTGGCGGCAGGCCCATTTCAAAAATTTTCTTTTTAGCTGTACTGTTGCTCTTGTTCTTTGTCCTGTCTGCACTTGTGGTCTTCTGTTCTGTTCTGCTATTATGCTGCACCATGGTCCTGGAGGCAAGTTGTTTCATTTATACTGTGTACTGTGTGTATATGGTAGTAATGACAATAAAACCTACTTGACATAATTTGAAAAAGATGCTGCTAAAAGCTCTCAGTTCGTGAGCCCTAATGATGACCTGCTCAGGACGGTACCTGAAATAAATAAAAAAGTAGTGAAACAGCGACCTCTGTTGTGTTTTGAAGAGAGGTGAAATATAAAGCTCTGTGCAATCTTTACATTCCTTTCTCAACATGATAGGCTTGAGCTATGAATCAGTTTAAAACTGAGTAAGTCTACTAGTTAAAGGACAGAATGCAACATTATAAACACATGAAGTTATGAATGTGTTTTTGAGATTAAAACGAAGAGACTATACTCTATTTTACAAAACTAAAGAAACTATTTTGAAGGCACCTGAAATGGAGGCTATATACACATTTGAGGAGACTGATACATGACTATTCACGGCTAGATATATGTTTGTCTTTGTATTTTTTGTGCTGTCACTCTTTTTTCCAGCCATCTTGATCTACAGTCATAAACAGCCAAGGAAAAAAGTAAGAGACCACTTTCCCTCTTTTTTTGTTCACTGTTTGTACAATTTTCAGCTTTATTTTATGAACTATTGCAGTGCAAGCTGTATAAAAAATAAGAAATGCTATTCTTTGTGCTTCCGGCAGCTTCACATCTGATTCAGTTTGCTGATGGGATGCACACACTATACACTTAACATTATTTTAATTGTTGCAATTGTAAAATAATGTAAGAGTGCTATGTAGTGTAAAATTTCCAAGGTATAATAAATTATATGTTGTATTTTAAATTTTTCTCCAAACATTCTTTTGTTTGGAATTTTGCATCAAGTGTGGTCAGTAGTGTATAAAACAATAGTGACATACACATTTTACACAGAAACACAAATTGCCAAAGCAATAACCATGGCTGTATATACTAGCTCTGTCTAGCTATTAAAGTGAATAAACTGAATAATACTTTGTGCTACAGCCATGTTTCTGTCTGACAAAATAGGTTGTCCTTTATATTATTTCATTCTCCAATCTTTCTTGCTAAAACCTAACCATCACACATGATACACACAAATCACCCATAACATTAAAACTACTAACAGGGGTTGTGAATGACATTATCTCGAAACAATAGCACTTATCAAGAGGTAGGATATACTATGCAGCATGTGAACAGTCAGTTCTTGAAGTTAATGAGACAAAAATTAAAGGACAAAAGTAAAGACAATTCAAATATACACAGTTGTGTATAGGGGGGGCATACTAAGGGAAGCAGGCAAGCCGGTGGAGGCAGTGTGGTGCTCTGGGCAATGTTCTGTAGGGAAACCTTAGGTCTTAACATTCATGTGGATGTTATTTTAACACACACACTAAACATTGTTGCAAACCACGTGCATGGCATCGGTGTTCTATAATGGCTACTAGTGTTACGCGGGTCGGCTTTTTTTTAACACCCGCCCCAAACAAGGCGATCCAAACCGCCCCGCCCAACCTGCAAAATATACTCATGGATAATGACCTGAAACCTGACCCAAGGAAAAAAAATCGAACCCCGTTTACAACACGTTTTGATCGATAACGAAATGCGTTTTGTGACTTTTTGACCCGCTCGCCCGCACCCACAATATTTTAAAAATGTCTGCCCTAAAACCGCCAGGTCGACCTGCGTATCACTAATGGCCACATTTAATAAATTGTTCAGGAAGGGTTTGAGGAACACAAGGAGTTCAAGGTGTTAACATGGCCACCAAATTTGCCAGGTTTCAATAACATTGAGCATCTGTGGATATGGTGGGCATGCTAGTCCAATTCATGGAGACTACATGTATGTCATTACTAGCCCATAAAATTCATGGAATTCACGATGTCTGGGTGCATGAACATATAGTGGGGCAGATGTCCTAGAGGCACATACAGTAAACCCCCGACTATCGCGGGGGTTACCTTACAAGAGCAACCACATAGTGAAAAAACGCGATGCTGTGATGTGTTAAAAAATGCCTATTTTTATATTGTAAACCCTAAATATGCCCACAATTATACTGGCACTTCATTTAAAACTCAGCATAATACATTACCCTTAAATAAAATGTAAAGGTAAACCCATATTTGTACTGTACAGTGTACACTGAACTCCCACAGTGTAAAATACGGATGTTAACCCTATATAGACGGCACCGTAATTCGTGCGTTTTCTTTGGTATGCCCAGTCATTTTCTTTGGTATAAGTGGTGTAAATACAGTAATAAATTCATTTAATTTACAATAATAACAATACAGGGCTTTAAGAAGGACAAAACAAAAAACAGGAGAACACTCAGATGCTCCACAGTGGAAATTCTGGTCTGCATCTGCCACAGATGCATGACAGGGCAGCAGCCAATCAGCAACAAGGAGAAATAAATAGCGTTTTTCGAGTTGGCTACTTTCAAACCTCCCACCAGTATTTCACCATCCCAAGACCCGCTTTCTTTGTATTCTCTGGACAGTACCAAAAAAGTTGTTATTTTTATATGGAAATGTAGCTGAATTTACGTTAATTTGTTACAAAAATAGTAAATTGTATTTTTCTTAACTTAGCACTAAAATTTAGCCTGGTCACTGGGCAAATGTTTTCCCCTGCATATTAGCAATGAGATTGGTATATTAGAGAGTATTTCACTGTCAGTATCACATAGACATGTAGACAGATTAGTGTGCTCAGTATAGTACCTGGGAATTAATGTTTATGTGTTATAGCAGGGGAAACTATTTTGCCTGGCCACTGGGCAAATCGGTTTTCCCTGTATATTGGCAATGAGAGTGGTTTATTAGAGAGTATTTCACCGTCAAAATCACAAAGACATGTAAACAGATCAGTGTGCTCAGTATAATACCTGTGAATTACTATTGATACCTTATAGCAGGGTAAAAAATTTGCCTGGCCTTTGGGCAAATAGTTTTTTCCTGTATATTAGCATTAGGAGTGGTGAACTGGTAAGTATTTCACAGACAAAAATGACGTAGACCTATAAACGGACAAATGTGCGTAACTTGGTGCTTATTAATCACTGTGAGTTTTAGAAGGGTAAGCCAATTTCATGACCTCTGGGCAAATTGGTTTTCCCTGTGTATTTGCAATAGGAGTGGTGTATTAAAAAGTATCCCTTTCAATATTAAACAGACCCATAGACAGACCACTTTGCATAGTCTAGTAATTAGGAATTACTGTTTGTGTTTATGAAAAGGCAAGCATGTTTCTCTTGTATAAGTGCAACATTACCAGTGTATTGCTGGGTATTTCACTGTCAATATAACATAGATGCATAGACAGATCAGTGTAACCAATCAATACTTAATAATAATAATCAATAATAAAAGAAAACGAAAAAAAATCCAGCATCACGGACTTCTGTATATAGATCAGTATAATAGTTTGGATTATGAGCAGTATGAGCAATGGCGAGACCACCAGATATGAACATTTCATGAGATAGCTGTTTATTAAAGTATTTTTTCATTTATTGTAAATCAGGTGTGATACACAAGGGCGTATATAACAGGAAAGAAATGGAATCGTGGTTTCCTGACGTTTAAAACGTGTATTCTGAACGGAATATTTAAATATATGAAAAGGCTTCAAACATCGGAATGAAATTCACGAAACACTGCCATCTAGCGTATTGATTTCAAATAGCATTTTAAGGGGAAACGGAAGCTGAATTGCCCAGCTCCCCCTGCCGGCAGAAGCCCACGGCCAGCCATGAAACGCAGCCCCCCCCAACCCCCCCCCCCCCCCCCCAAAAAAAAAAAAATCATGTTCTGCAGGTCCCAGCACCAACTAATTTTTACCATAAATTTATTATCATGACTTTGACAAGTGAAGTGAATTTCATGGTTGTGACCCTTTCCTATCAGGATAAATTAAGTGGACGTTTTATTTTAACATGAAGGGAGTAAGTCTGACACTACGTTCACACTACGCTGTTTAATTATATATGGATTTTAATGAGACATTTAGATATATAATAAAAATCACCAAAACGTCATACCAAAGTCGTGTGCAAGCGAGAAATCACTACTAAAAACCAAGTAAAATATCAAGTATCAGTCATACACAGTTAAAGACATTTGAAAACATATGAGTTTTGAGTTTTTGGAATATGTGAATCGTCGAAGCAGATCTGTTTTCACTCGCGGAGCGTTCTATAATCTGGGGATTGACAAGAAATGCCTTGTGTAATCAGAACGCTATTGCTTGGGTTCGTTTTTATTTGTAATAAATCGTGTAGTTGTGAGAACCAAAAACATTGATCGCGCACTATTGCCGTTTACTAAATCTATGAATGAGTAAAAACGTCTTAAAGTAAGTAACTGCGCCTGTAATTATGGGCTTACGCCGAACATCTTGAAATGCGCGTGTCCGCGCAGGGGGGGCTTCTGCCGACAGGGGGGCTAAATTCGGCACAACACCCCGGAACAGGGGCTTAACAGCCGGAGTCGGCGGCGAGCTATCTTCCCCTAAGGCAACCGGACTGGCTAGCAACACACCTGACTCTCGTCTCCTATCCCTAGTTAAAATCCGGATACGCTCCTCTAACTCTGAAACCTTCTCCTTCAGATACGTCACTAAAGTACACTTCACACAAGTAAACTTTACGCTAGTGCTAAAGCTAGGAACGGAGAGAAGGACTGAACTAAACATGCCGCACTCCGTGCAGAGAAGTCGCTCGCCAAACTCCATACTGAAACTTATCGTTTTTCGGACCAGACGTCTTTCGTCAGTGGGCTGGTGACGTTGTAGACCGATGGAAATAGTTTAATAATCGTCCAAAACGTTAAGTTAACTCACTAGAAGTTATAATTACCGGCTAAAATAGAAGTACAAACACACTAGGAGCACTCTAGCACGCCGAGGAGCACCGGCAGCAAAACCCATCACTGCGTAGTCTAAATTATATAGCACTGTGTAGTCTAAATTCTACATCACTGTGCAGTCTCTGACTCTGAAATCTAAGAGCTACGTCACTCTGTAGTCTGAATTAGAGGCGGCATGTGCCAATGCAAGACTGTGCAGCAGAGGGCGCCGCATCCCTGTTTTTATTTCTCACCCGGCATGAGAGAGTGGGGGAAAAACCCAGCCCTCTGTGTTCGTCTGATTCCCTTCTGCCAGTGGCCGGAGGAAACTCGCGGCTCGACTCTCTTATCAGCTGTCGCTCCGCTGCGTGACGTCACTCAGCCTCTCCCTCAGTGTGGAGTAGTTTCGACCGCTGTGGGCGACACCGAGGGTCTCTGTGCAGTCTCTCACCTGAGGAAGACCCGTCCCCAAAGCGAGGAATGTTACCAGGCAACACCCCTCCTTCATAGCGATACCTTTCTGTCCGCAGCCCGTTGTCGGCTGACACTGTCACTGGAGGAGGCGCTGTGCTGGTCCTCGTCCGGTGAGCGTGGCTCCACTCCCCGCCGGCTCCACTCTCAGTCCACGGCTTCTGGCATTACCAGGTTTGGGAAACAATGCTGAGAAGATTTTTATTAGATTTTTTGGTGTTACTGGTTTGAGATTCATATCGCTCCAGGTGCCTTTGTTGTTTCAACTCCAACTTTCATCCAGAAGGACAGTTTTTGCTGAAACGGCTCGGTCGGATATAGCTAAAATCTCTCAGCATCATGAGTGCGAGCGGTGAGTGAATCCTTTCTGTTCTTTTGCTTTGGCTGTTAATGATAAAGAATATGACAAGCAATCAGTTAAATTAGGTAAAATAAGCACTGAAAAAGTAATTTAAACTAGTCGTGATGATTTAGAGGTACATGTGCCGAGCCTTTCACTGTTTTGACCTTCCTTGTGGCTCCCGCTCGACGAAGGGCTTGCTGTAAGCTACCTTTACTTTCACCTCCAGCCGCTACATTTCTAACAAACCAAAAAAACCCTCAGAACTGTCAGATGTAGCCTAATTGGGATCCTATTGGTTTCAAAATCGGCCTGAGCTTTGGCTAAACATGGTATTCATACACACACAAATACAGATTTTAAAGGACACAGAGAGAGAAAGAGAGAGAGAAAGCAAAGTTATATTTGGTGACCTACTCCCTAACGACTGGTTTATGTGCTTCAGTCAGCTGATGCTGTCTCCAGCCCAAAGACAAGGGCACTTTCACTTTATCTGATAATCAGTAGTTTTTTGGGAAGTTCTTTCTGGACCCTCTTAAAAGGCACATTTTGTTGTTGCAAAGGCTGTGGTAAAAATCGATCAGGAAAGGACCTTCCTGGTCTAATTCCACTGGATGATGCCATTTATTTTCTTGCTGCCACTTTAGCTGCTTTTGACATCAGATGTTTTGCATTCCTGTGGTAAGCCTCTGAATTCCATTCACAGCTGATGAGGGCCTGAGCAAGCCCACGTGTGTGTGGCTGTCACATTTACACAAATGCATGCTAACCGGTCTGCAGCCATATGGAGAGCCTAGTGTTCTCAGCTTCAGACAAATGGCAAGAGGGACATGTGTCTGTGTATTGGTTTATGGCAAACAAAGGACTTGGAAATATTTTTTAACATGAACAGCTCTGCCTGGTCCAGCAGAAGAATGTATTGCTTTGTTAAACACTTTGCAGAACATATTGCATGGCTAAAACAACACAAGGCCCACACAGGGATACAATCAAGGCAAAAAAATGGGTGAAAATACAAAAAGATACCTAAGGAAGTAATACGCCAATGTGACAGCCATTCAGTCATCCCTCATACCCAACGCAGCAGGCAGTTATTACCTATTATGCAGATTACATGAAGTCTCAGACATATGGCGTTTCAGTGGAGCTGCTGCCCGCTCTGTTGCAATACCTTACACTACACTGTGCAACAGAAACACAGTGCAATTACACTGAGGTCATTTTGTCTTTCTTCATTTACTGCTCTCCATTTATTATGGTCACTCCTTAATCAGCTGCTTCCTTCTTTTTACACCACTGCAAGACCAGCGAAACAGAAGATTTCTCCACTCTTTCTTTCTTTCTTTCTTTCTTTCTTTCTTTCTTTCTCTCCATTGGCTTTGTTGTGTGCACGAGGAGAAAAAACACTGTTACAGCAACCAGGATTTTCATTTAATTACTTTATCACATGCCCTTTAATGTGTATTGTGGAAGATGAAAACATTGCTGCACATGAAAAACTTGAAATGATGTATGAGCTTCATTTTTTGGGAATGCATGTCCAGGGCTCCAGATGGTGACAAAAATGGTCGCCAATGCGACTACATTTTTTTATTTTGCGACTAGTTTTTTCATTTCAGTCGCCAATGGCGACCGTCTCCTACAACCAAGAGAAATTAAAATAAAAGTACAAGAAAACACGCTCTGCTACTTTAACCACCTGACTGTCCCCTCAGAAGGAATCATCAAACCTCCACTGTGTTTTAATGACAGCAAGGGGTAGCTTTGACCATATGATGCCGGTTCAGCATCTGTACCAAACGGCACACAGGGAAGCTTTCTCAAATGTGTTGAATAACAAACATTGGTAAGGCTGAACAACTTTTGATTATATTTGGCCATAATAAAATCCTGTATTATAGTGCTTACATTTAGCCAAAACGTTGTTTGGAGGCTGACTTGAACACAGAAATGCATAGCTTTGCTAGCTTAGCCTGGTTTAGCTAAGGTTAAGGTTTATAAAACAGGATTCTAAAATGGCCAAATATATTCAGAACAATTCTTCAGCCTTACCTATGAAATGTAATCCCTCGGTATCTGGTTCAGAGCATACAGCCCCATGCAGAACATGCATGAAGCACCTTTATCCACTACTTCACTCCACAGCAGTGCCTCGCGCAATATAGCGCCGACATTGACGTACGATGCAGCTGGTCATCTAGTCTAGTAATATTCTATATCTGTGGTCAGTCTAGTAATATTCTATGTCTA
>JBBPCY010072843.1:0-10738 GCA_037974405.1 Brachyalestes nurse
CTCTGTCTCTCTCTCTCTCTGTCTCTGTCTCTCTCTCTCTCTGTCTCTGTCTCTCTCTCTCTCTCTGTCTCTCTCTCTCTCTCCTCTTCTCTGTTTCCGTCTCATCTCATAGAAAAAAAATCAAATGTTTTGTTAACATTGTAACATGTATTGACATTGTGTTTTTTTTTACTGTATTCTCTCCCTTTCTCTCCTTTCTTTTTTTCATTTTCCTTTTCTCCTCATTTCTCTCTCTCTCTCTGTCTCTCTCTCTCTCTCTCCATCGATCATACTAATGGACTGGGCTCACAGTGCGGTCCTCTCAGGCCCTGTGTGTGAAAGTTCTTTGTGATGGCCCCCACCGGGAGGCCCTCTGTTAAAGAGATGACACTGTCATCAGATGGATTGCACTCCAACATAAACAAATGTCTGCCGTCTTCACCCCCTGACCTTTCTGTTAGTCTGAGCTGGAGCCAGACGGATTGCGGCGATGAGAAGAGGGCAGACTGAGAGGGACACCAGTCCGTGAAAGGCCGGCCGGGTGGCGGCTCTTCACCAAAAACCAATATGTTGAGGTGCATGCAGCCATTTCCTGCTGATCCTCGTCCCCCCTCAAGCATCGAGAGAAATAAGAAAAAGAATTTCATCTTCCACCACCTTATCATCCTCCCTTGGGCAGCTCTGTATGAAGGAAAGGAACAAGAAACATTTTCTCATCAGTGACACGATATCTGGTGCTAGACATCAGTACAAAATAGTCACAGCTTGGTACCATCCTCGTGTAGTCACTACGAAACCAAACGCCTTCATTTTGCCCCTTAAAATGACCATAGTTTTGACCCATACAGGAAATAATTTCCCATAAAGGAAATGAGGGAAAAAGTGCACAGATTAAGGTGATTAAGGGGTAAAACTACTGAATTTTCTCTTTACTTTTTCAAATATGCCCCTTAAATAATAGAACCTCCTGAATTAATGCTTTAAACTAAGATGAAGGGGTTTCACACCTTAAATCTAATTTTAAGGTAAAATTAAGAGGTCGGTTTCACAAATTAACAGCCGCTTTATTCAAATGAAGGGCTTTGGTGTATTTTCAGGGGTAAATTAAGGAAGGGTTAAGCTCATTAATAAGTACATTTTGTGTCATGCTGAGTAGAGGAACACCTAGGTAGCGTTTGGAATTGTACATGTCTGAACTGGGGGGAGAAAATTGGGTAAAAATCCAAACTATAACTCCAAACAGGAGATTCATGAGAATGAACAGATTTTCATCTCATAACTGATTTTTCCCCAAGTCATTAGTGAACATTTTGATCTATGCATCCATGTAATGTAACACAATACAGTTTAGCTGGTGTTTGGTAAACATATAAACAAACTAAATTGACAACACAACAAAAATGAAGAAACATGAAGAATGAAGAAACATGAAGAATGAAGAAAGTTTTGTCCTGGTAGTGAAGACATTAAAAAAGTAACACCAGACCCTGGTGGTATTAATCACAGGACAGTCTCTTTGTAATATAGCATTGATAATCCTAATATAAAACAGATATATCAAATTTAATGCACACTATATTGGTAAAAATATGTGAACATTCCTCCTAATGACCAAGTTCAGGTGTTTCACTCATTGCCAACAGGTGTATAAGTACATGTGGCCATACAAAAGACAAACACTGGCAGTAGAATGGATCATACTCAAGAACTCAGTGACCTTAAAGATGGCCCTGTCACATTTTTGTGAATTTTTAAACAGTTGGCCCAGTAATAGCACTTACAGCTGGTAAGCACTATTACTATGAAATGAAAGCATCTAGGAGGTCTATTTAGGAAAGTCTGGTGGAGAAAGGGTAATGGCTTGGGGCAGTTATTAGGAATTGGGATAGGCTTCTTTATACCAGTGTAGGGTCATTTTATTTCTTTGAGCACTGTGGACATTTTATATGCTCCCGATTTTCTTTTCTATTTTTTCCCCAGCACGACTGTGCCCATACTGAGGTCCGTATCGTTTGACCAGTTTGGTGTGGACATACTTTTGACCATATTTGTCTATGTGGTTGGCACTGTAGAGTAAATAATACCACTGATCTCCACACAGTAGACTGGTGTTCGAAGCTCTACCCAGGCAAGCAAGCCACAGGCCCTAACCCTGCTCCTGCAATCAGAAGGTTGTGGGTTTGAATCCCAATACTGCTAGTGTCATCACTGAGGTACCCTTGAGTAAGGTACCGTCCCCACACACTGTTCCCCGGGCACCACCACCCATTGGTGCCTGCCCACTGCTTCACTTTGTGAATGGGTTAAATGTGTTAAATGCAGAGAAAGAAGTTCACATTGTTCACACTGTGTGCTGTGGCGTGTTCACGTGTGACTATATAAGGGGCCACTTTACTTTACATCAGTAAGTGTCCTTGGGCAAGACTTCTAAAAGCTCATCTGTTATAATTGCTCTGCTACAAATGGGCAACTGGTATGTGAGGGAGGGTTTAGTGAATGTGACTTAATAAACACACAATGTTTATTGTGGTCAGAACTGACTGACACACGCCAAAACAGAATCAATTTTTACAACACTCCGGTTTCTTTGACTGCACAGCAGAATGGGCTTCTCCATTCCAGCTCACCAACTCACAGCATTCCTTTGCAGTGCCGCAGAAACTGAGCTACAGCAGATGTCTTGTCTTCGCACTGAGAAATGAGCCAAAAACTGCTACCATGTTCAGAAATCCTCTGACTGACATCAGTTTCTCTCTGTCTCTCTCATGCCAAATGCTCATGTGGACTAAGAGAGGTGTTCTGTAAGTACAGCAGCCTCAAAAGAAACAATCCGCCCCTTCTGTCCCAAAACCTTTGGACACCTGAGAGCTCTGACCACAGCCAAAAGCAACACACACTCCAGTCTACCCAATCATCAGAGAACGGGGGGCATAGGTGGGAGAAATAAAGCACAGTCTATTCCCATCAATCAGCCTTAAAGGCTTAATGCTGTGTGCTACATTACACTACTGCCAACTCATCTCCATATACTTTAATTCTACTTTGGTGTAATAAACCCCTATAACGGCGAATGAGCCCAGATAATGAAACATGCAGAGCCTCTTATTTTAGATAACGGTAATCGTACAGCTTCACTGTAGACAGAGAGCCACCCTGCATATGTGTGTTAAAGCAAGAAAAGGCAGGAACTTCACACTTTGGAAACATACAATTACAGTCTGGCTAGAAGTGGGAGGTCATGGGAACTGGCCACTGAGCGAAAATGTATGTTTGTGTGCATGTGTGTTTAGTTTGACATTTTATAGGGCAAAAATGTCTTGGAAAACCAGAGAAAAACAGGGCTGACCTACAAGACCAATAAAATTGACCTGTTTTTGTATAAGTCGTTTTACGAGCAAAAAAAAGAATCATTTATGTGCAATTACTAGTCTTAGGGTTACATCAGGTCACACTCATTCCACACAACATGAAAATGAACAACATGTTTTGCGTAAATAGTTGTAGCATAAAAAAACAGGCAGTAGGTCAAAGTACAAAAAGACATAGGCTTAGTTTCTTCCTCATGGAACAGGTAAACTGTGGCACTGACTGGACCATTTTCCATTTTGAAAAAGTGAGTTTCAGCTCCTCATTCAGTTCTGTCACTCATTGCATACATTAGAGCAGCTTCTCATGATGCAGCAGCACATATGATGAAGTAGAAGACAAACTAATGATACCCAGAGACAGCAGCAGTGACTGGTTGCAGTGACAGTGGTAAAGACAGCAGTGATTGGTCTAGTGACTTTCACGTCACTCATGAAAGAGTGAGAAAGAAAGCAGAAATTGAAATGTTATAGTCTGGAAAGGGTTACAAAGCCACCTCTAAAGCTCTAAGAATCAAGAAAACTTAGAACACAGGCGAATCTTCCCAGCAGTGGCCAGCCTATCAAACTTCTCCAACAGCACAGTGATGAATTGACAGGGAAATCACGAAAGAACCCAGATGGACATTTAAGGAAGTAAAGGTCTTGCTCACCTTAGTTACAATCTGTGTTTATGATTCAAGTGTTAGGCTATTATTCAAGAGGAAAGCTCATCAAGCCTTCCTATTGATTATTAAACCCTTCGGTGTATTATTCTATGGATTGAGGAGTTGATTTCCAAGCCAGGGGTCTCATGACATTTGGCACAAAGCTAACACAGCAACTGTCAAGCATAGTGGTGGTAGTGTGATGGTGCTGGGACACTTTGCTGCCTCAGGGCCTGGGCAACATGCCTGAACTGTCAAAACCATAAATTCTGCTCTCTATCAGAAAATTCTGCAGAGGAATGTCCAGTCATCATTGTCTGTGATCTGAGGCTCAAGTGTAATTGCGTTACACAGCAAGACGACAATCCAAAGCACAAGAGAAAGTCTAACTCTGAATTGCATAAAGGAAACAAAATTAAAGTTTTGGAGAGGCCTGCTTAAAATCCTGACATGAACCCCACTGAGATGCAGTGGCAGGACCTTACATAAGCAGTACAGGCTGGAGAGCCTAAAGTGTGTCTGAATTAAATCTGTGTGGCTGATTTAAAACTATTCTGCAAAGAGGAGAGGGCCAAAATTCTTCCACAGCAATGTGAAAGTCTTATCTCCAGTTATAGGAAGCACTGTGTCGCAGCTGTTGCTGCTGAAGTTGGCAACACCAGTTATCAAGTTTTCATCAAGACTTTTTAAATGACTTACTCTTATTGGTGGTATGTGTTTAAATGAAGAAAACTATCATTTATAAACCGTGTTTTGTGTTTGCTAGAGTTCTTATTTTGCATTTTGTATGAGGATCTAAAATAATTTAATGTGACAAAAAGGCAAAATAGAGGAAATCAGTCAACATTTCTAATGTAAGTTATGTAGGTTTTTTCCTAGTAATTTTGAAGTATTTTTATTGGTCCATTCAAGGGCAGGTTTTGTGTACAAATGATAAAAATGGAGAAATATGGTTTTCTGTAGTCCGTAGGTTTCTCTGCTTCATTTGCTAGCCCTCTTTAGCCCATTCATCAAAGGTCAGGACTCTTATAGGACCATTAGGGTGTATTTATTATTTGGGCGGTGGATCATTCTTAGCACAGCAGTGACACTGACATGGTACTGGCATGTTAGTGTGTGTGTGTGTGTGTGTGTGTGTGTGTGTGACTACCATGCAGAGAAACACATGTACCTCATTCTGTAATTGTAAAGTATGAAGTTCACCCCTCTGGTCAAAATTGACAATGAGTGTGAACGCAAGGTATATCTAATAAAGTGACTCATGAGAGTGCAAAAATAAATAACAGTCGTGGATCTTGTATGTCCTGACCAACATGTATGTGTATGTGTTACCTTGACTAATGAATGCATATAGATAAGTTAGAAATGGCCTGCCTATGTTTTCTATACACTGAAGCTACCCATATAATCAGTGCTCACATGTGCAGTGGCCAAGCTTGGCTAAGATATGATGCATTTTTTTCTTTGAACCTGTTTGGTTTTTGTTTAAATACACCTGATAGCATCATGGGCCATTCTTCAAAAAGACACAACAAAGTGTAAGGAAAAGCCAGGGATTGTCTTTAATATCAGCTCCGTGATAAAGAGTTATTATCTTTCATTTGTGAGGAGACATCGCAGCATTTTTCATCCTTAAGCACCAGCCCTCACCCACTACCCCCCGCACCCCCACCCGCTGATATCTACCTCAGAAGAGGATCTGGCCTGGCCACACGGAAAATATGTAATGAACACTATTAGTTAACGTCAGCGTCTAGTCTAATGCCATTAGCCGGGACATAAGCAGAGCGCTCATTTATACAGTTAGTGGGGTTTTTGCGAGACCCCAACAGCATAATTAAATTTCTGCCGTCCATGACTTGTTAATACGAGCTGAAGCGTGAAAGATACCTTGTTAGCCTCGCTGGATAATCACAGGGCGGTGACAAACTGTGCCGCTCCGGCGTCTGGGGAACGGCTGTGCCGCGTGCCAACTTAAACTTTAAGGGGAATATTCCAACGCCTCTCATCAAAAACACATTTTTTTCCATCTTCCTGGCTTTTCCTCTGTGAAATGGTATGCCTCTAAAATAAGATACAGTGCAATATTTATCTCCCATAGGCCTCAGTGGGCATAGAGAGGCTTTTTTTGTATCAATTATAAAAAGTATATTGAAAAAACAGTTCACCAACATCACAACCACAGTGTTTTGGGTGAATTGTGGTTTAACGTACAAATAGGGAAAAAATGAACATGGAATTAATGTCATATTTGACCCCGCAGAGTGGTTTTGAATGAGAAGGGGTTACAAGTGAGCATGAGACAATAGAGTCGACAGGGCAATCAGTTGGTACAAGGCCTGGTACAGTACACAGGTAATTACCAAGAGGGTCTTATGTGTGAGCAGAAGTGGATACGTTACAAACAGCAATGTCTAGAGTACCGTCAGTAAAGATTTCTTAAAAATTTTGCACATGATTCTCAAACAGTATCCCTTGTTTGCACGTGTGGCAGCAAAAATGATTTATCATGGCCAGAAAAGTGCAATGTTTGAGTGATATTTGTTTTTACCGTTGGATTTTAAATTGCAAAAAATGTTGCAAGAGTGTATTCTTGTATGTAAGGAATGAACAGCTTTTGGCTGTTTACCTGGGATTTTATAGCAAGTATAAAGCTGTGCATCCTGGTAAAATACAGTTAAAAGTCTGTGTGTGAACGACACCAAACCTGAACATTAGCAATTAAAACATCCTAGGTTTGGAGTGTGAAAGGATTCTCCTCTTGCACTCTCTCTCTCTCTCTCAGTCCTAGAGCCTAGGCCGTGTGAATGAGGAGTAGGTGTGAGACAGATGTTTTTTTCTACGACTGCCAGCACATCTGGATGAGCAGTTAGCTAAGCTAACGCTTCTCAGGCCCTCTCAAGCCTTTTCAGTGTCCCAACACCCCCCCATCACTTCCACAACCCCCTGTCCCCCGCTCCACACACACACAAACGCACACACACACAGATGTTTACCACTCAGATGATCACACACCTGCACTAGCTTATGTACACCCTAAGAACATGAAATAAACAATAAACCTCTGTTAATAAGAATGCCTACTGCAGACACAGATGGTTTTGCACTGTCTAAGTCACAGGTAGCTGCAGTTAAAATATTTGTTATAAATCTCAACTTATGTCACTTATACAAATATAATCAAATCAGATATAAAACCAGAGCTATTTGCTACTGCAGGGCATTCACATTTTATCTAGTTTGTTACCCTCAGAGTCCAGAGCCACAATCATAACATTATAACTGGCACCTTCCAAGCAACAGCAAGGGCACGTTTATAAATCTGTTTTCTTTTTTTTTTCTGTACAGGTACCAACAGAAACATTTTTCTTTTATGATGGGGCAGCAGAAACAGTCTACTTGCCCAACCATAATATCATCTAATTTAAAATTCGCAAACAGAAAGCAATAAACCAGATAGCATGACAAAGAGTTTCTAGTGGGTTGTATTTTCTACAGACACCGAACATGCTTTGCACACAGTAGAAAACTACAGTTCCATCTTATATTGAATGTCAAGTAATGTTTTATATGCATAACTGCCACTATAACTGGTTCCTTAATCAGCTTGCAGGATCTTGCTTTTGGAACAATTAAAGCTCAGAGCTTTTACACTATAAAAAAGAGTTTAAGTTTAAAAGGATACTTAACACTAGAACATTTCATTTATCTACATGATTCTTTACAGAACCATCTAAAGAAAGGGTCATTAGGGAGTCAAAAATCATGCAATTCTGTGACCTTTATTTTTAATAGTGTAACAGTGGATAAAATGCTTTTTTTTTCAAAAGCAATGGGACATTCATCCTCCATCTATTATCTGAACCACTAACTCTTAACCAGGGTTGTGAGGGGTCATCCCAGCAGTAATAGGATGAAAGGCATAGACAGACACAGAAAAAAAACACACCCACACCCATACAGAAAGGACCACTGGCCCAACTGGTAGGTAGTTCAGCCTGCAGTTTTCTCAGGGAGGGTGAAAAGCAGTGACATGGCTGATCCAGGCAGAATTAAAATCACACAGAAATCTTTGCACATGTAAAAGAGCAAATTACACCAGGACTGCAAGTAAATCCTGTCCAAATAGGCCTTAGGAGTAGACCGATGGCATGAACAGATTGAACAGCATTGTAAGTGTGGTAAACACACCTCATGAATCCATATTTGCACCTTAAAATGAGAAAAGAAACTCCCAGACGCAGATTAAGGCTAAGCCTGGAGTAAAACATACTTTCAGTGACAATTTAATATTGGCACTGCATATAAATTAAGGCTTTTTTTTTTGAGAAGCCATCATAGTTTGCATTTGAGAATTTCTATTAGTCCATTCATAAAATATTGAATTTAAATGGCAACTATTATTTTCAAACAGTGTAAAAGAGTCTTTTAAGAGGTCATTTATCCTACACTTTCCCTCTGATATCCACCTAGAACATCTGTGAGGTTTTGTTTGTCAAAAATGGGTTTTTTTGTTTTTCCAAAGCCATTTTCCATTTTCTCTTTTTTTCGCTAATATCCCTTTATTGCAAAGATTTTACTCTGTTTTATCAAGATCAATATATGTAAATGATGTCTGTTCTTATTGGATGTCCTGTATTGTGCCTCCTCAGATAAAACAAAAAACCCAATAAAAACTATCCAGTCTGAAACACTCCATAAACTTCAAGGTGACAGACCGGAGCTAAACTACAGTGGGGCGAATATGAAAAATGAGTTTGTTTTTGTGACATCACAAAAACAACTGCATTCAAAATTGGCTATGGCTTCCATTTATAGACCATATGGATCCAGAAGTGAGTGATACTTCATATTATTTAATACAGAAAAGTCAGGATAAATTGCTTTCCCAGAATATGGGCCCTTTAAGACAGCAATGATACACTAACCATGAACACAATACAGTAACCAAGGTTAAGAATCTTGGGGTTTGCTCAATGTTGCGCCTTTTTTCTCCTTTCTGAATGCAAAGACATAGATCACAGTCACAGAAACGGCTGTTTGAGGCTTAACACTGGCTCCCACCCCCCAGCCCCTAACCCAGCGACATACCACACACACACCCACACACACACACACACACACGCATATCACTGCCACCTCATTTTGATGGAGTGATACCGGTGACACAGCGACCGCCGCAGTTTGACACAACTAATTTAGCCCGGGCCCTTTTTATGACAACCCCCTCTGAATGTATTACCTCGCACGGGCGTAATAATAATGGAGCGGCATCAATCAATCTGGTTCTATGCACACATTGTGCCACAGAGCTTATCTCTGGCTGCCACAGTCTGTCTGACTCAGCCCGGCCCGCCGACAATGAGGCTATGTGCAGCGGCTTCAGTTCGCAGGGCATAAATATGCAGTTTAGGGGTCAATGACATTTTAATAAGCTTTGGGCCGACGGCTCGGGCTGCCACACAAACAGCTGCTTGTGTCGAACGGGGCAGGGCCAGGCTTGGAAACTTCGGATATATATGCGGGGTTTCAGGAAAATGACATTGTTTTTCTGAACATGCTACCCCACCACCCAGTGCATACGTAATCCAGAGCATGCGCACACACACACACACACACACACACACACACATAAAACACATGTAAAGCTCTGCACACACCCTCGTGTCAGTCATACACAGCCTGCCGTACCCTTGCATGCTCTCATATGTTGTTTCAGGTCTAGACTGGATGCAGCTGCTGCACATTTTTTCCACTCTTTCCTACCTCCAAGCCAAAAGATTGGAAACACTTTGCTTTCTTTCGGAATTTCAATTTTCCCACCACTACATTTCAATTAAGTAACACAAAACACCTGCGAATAAGGTCACATGATGTATTAAAAGAATACTTTTCTCAGTACTGCAGTGTGGCAAGCAGTGCAATAGTGGCAATTCTTTAACTTCATCATATAAAAGATGGGGATAAAATGAATAAACATTGGTGTTTTTTCCAAGTTAGTATCATCACTGTTATTGGCATAACAAGTGACAGGATTTTTCATCAAAGTAAAACTTGGTCTTTCATTGAATCACTGCATGCTATATGGACCAAAGTATATGGACGTTAATCTTAATAACTGAGTGTGGATGATTCAGTCACACTCAATGCTAACAGAAGTATAAAATCAAGCACATAGATGTGCAATCTCTATATTGTGAAAGTCACAATCATTCTATCATACGTGAACACACCACAGCACGAAATTCTTCCTCTGTATTTAAACCCATTCACCAAATGAATTGGGCAGCCAGGAATACAACGCCTGGGGAGCAGTGTGTGGGGACGGTACCTTACTCAGGGTACCTCAGAGGTGCTTAGCAGTCTTGGGAATTGAACCCATGACTTCCTGATTGCAGGGCAAATGCCCTAACCACTAGACAACCACTGGTAGTAGAATGGGAGAAGCTCAGTGGGTTTAAACATGTAATATATATAGCAGAGATGTTCACAAATCATTTTTACCAAGTCCAAGTTAAGTCTTTGAGTGGCAATGTTTACAAATGGCGACTCTAAATGTGGGATTTTTGAGCTGTAAATGTTGCGCTCTAAATGTTTAGAAGATATGCTAATTGGCCCCGTGATTACAATTGGCTATTCCCTCACCAACATGGAGGATTTGCCTTAGATGATCGTAACCCCTTAAGTGTCACCTCCATTAACCCCTTAAGTGTACCCAACTTTAAAAGCTCACAGCTCCCTCATACT
>JBBPCY010072844.1:0-10738 GCA_037974405.1 Brachyalestes nurse
AGTCTGAGAGGGGGGGGACAGGGGGAGGAGTCGTAGAATCTGATGGATGGGTGACAGGGGGAGGGGTTATAGAGTCTGATGGGTGTGTGTGTGATGGGGAGGAGTTATAGAGTCTGATTGGTGGGTGTGTGATGGGGGGAGGAGTTATAGAGTCTTGTTTTCATTTGGGGTGGGTTAAAATTATGTAAATTTTCATTTTACTATCATTTTAATGGTTAAAATTTGATCGACATGATGTTAGATAAGGAGAACCTAATTAAACAAATTCAACATTTAAGTAGTTTTTCATTTATTTCATTATGAACAAAGTGATCCAACATTACATTTCTTTGTATGTGATCCTGTGTTTTCTGTAACTGTTCAGTGTCACTTATGCTGGTTATGCCGGAGTCCATTTTTATAAAAATGTTTTTTTCATTTATGCCGTAAAGTTATATTTTGGCCTTCATATTATATTTTCAGTAACTGGTTGTTCAAGGTGGTCTTAAGGAATTTTTGCAACCCTAGGGTTCTTAGGTGTCTCCTGGAGTTTTATTTTGGGTGTTTTGTATAGGATGGTCACTCCTGGGAAGGGTAACAGTGTTGCATCTGTCTGGCAGCAAAGTGGATGTCCAAACTCTTCAGAAATTGATAAGCAAACCTCCTGCCTGATGGCGCTAACCAGCATTTCACAGAATGCTTAAGGGTTTACAAACCTTTTTTAAACACCACCCAGCGTGTGTGTATTTGTGAATGTGTTTTTTCACACAGTGCTTCTGTAGCTGCACTGGAACCTTCAGTAGAGCCTTCAGCCAGATTAAATATCCCCTTCACCTGTCAGTCAAAGTGTCTAATCGCAAGATCAAATCCACTGGGGAGCCACCCAAATGCTACAGAGGGAGTGGCCTGATAATGATACTCTTGTGCTGCTGTCAGTCAGCTGCCTTTTTTAAAGAGCAAGTGGCCACTGTTGTGACAGACTCTTAAAAGGTCAGTGTTTTAAAGCTTGCTGCTGAAGAAAGTTCTGTCAGTGCTGATCTGTAGCTGAAGTGAAGGTTCAATCCAATGTTGATACAATCAAATTTACACAGTTTGCCCTTTGCTCTCTGGACTGCCTCCCTCTGCAGGTTTTCCCCACCCACTTGTGGGTGGAGACTATCCTTCTCCTGGGTTCAAAGACCTTGTATTTTTTTCTGTTTGTTTCTATGATCTAAATTTTTTGTTCTTTAATGTCATTTGCGTGTGACAGCACTTTTAAACCCCAATAGCGGGGTTTTTATTACTACATGTTTTTTAAATTCCAATATCTAAGCATGATGTCTGACACCCCAATCACAAAGAGTAACTTCCAAGGAGTTGTTTTGCTGCATAATGACAATTTACCATTTGTCTGGCTCAGATCCGTGCTGCTCGTGTTCTGACAAATAATTGACAAAGCTTATGCCTAATTACGCAGCCTCAAACCAGGTTGGGTTGATTTATTTCAAAGAGACTATGTATTACACACATGCTTTATTAAGTACAGTTATCTATAAACAAAAATTTCCAAATTAAGAGCCAATGTAACATTAAAAATACTTTTGACCAAACATGGCTCGACTAATGGCTAAATTTGGGACATTTTATTGTATATTGAACCTGTTTTTGATGACAGTAATGAGGCCTGTCCTATATGACTGAAAATAATTAATTAGATGGGAAGCCCGATAACGCTCAGCTGGGCCTGCAGGTGTAAGCATGTATGTGGCACTAACAGTCGCCTGCAGGTGGAAAAGGATGTGTCTTCCTGCGTGCCCTTATCTTACAAAAGCAGGTCGGCCGCCGATGCTCCCCACTGTCAGTCCTGTATCACACAGCTCCTTGGGCCGATCAAAAGCAATGAGACTTTTTGCCCCGGGCAGCCTGTGTGTGACATGTCGAGAGTCAGGAGGGCACGTGTTGACCTTGTGCCAGACGTTGGGTCCCTCAAGACAGGCCTCTGTTTGATGGAAGGGGGTCGAAATGGGAGCTGGTGGTGGACGCTCTATCGAGATGTTGTATTTTGCCCTCCGGCATCAATTCCAGTCTCAACAGTTTGTATTTTAATGAGAATCTACATGATGCCCACAGCACCAGTTGTTTACAAAAAGCAAAAAATGATGCACCTATTAAAGCTTCAGCCTTTACTGTGTCTTTGTCCCCCCACCACACACAAATCCACACTTTTTTGTGTAATATGTGTGTGGGCACAGAGGATGAAAGGCTTAGCCTGTCTGACCTACTTCTGCTCTGACCACAACATGACTTCATTTCGCTCGCAAAGTCCAGTAATCTACACTCAGGATCTCTGATGGCATACTCTGGAAACAGCTCTACTGCTCCATATGAAATTCCTCTTAAATATTCCTGTAGGATACTGGTATAATAGGAATTTAATGGGACACCTGACAAATGTCAAAATAAGGTTCTTAAATAGTTCTTGCTTGTGTGTTTCTATGAGGAATCTGTAACTGGTATTTTGCATTCTGTGGATGTTCCTTAAACTTATACATCCACTAGAGGGCAAAGTCAAAATGAGGGAAGAGTCAAAATGAACATGGTGACGGTGGAGGAGAACGGAACAGGAAATTTGTCCCTGTGCCCAGGTGATGTAAGATCAAAAAAGATGTTTAAAATTCCTTACGAACCCACATGACTATGAATCACTGTGATCTGTCAGCAGAAATATATGTAATTATCTATGGCTCTGGCACTGTTTTGGTTTAAAATAAGTGAAGTCAGGCCGACCTCAGGGACCGAAGTTGGGAGTAAGAGTCGTCCATGACATCCCGAACCTGAATGTGTTCCTCAAGCTGTGCTCAGACTGAAGTGATCGTTTCTGTTGGACTGAGTAATTGGCACGTGTGAGAGTAGCGGAGATGGTAGAGGAGACAGATGAGCCATTTCTGCGCACATTGTGGGCACATCTGACTTGAACGGAGCCCAAAAGGTTTTGAAAGAGCAGAGGAAGACCTCGTGGTAATCATCTCCACTTGTTCATCAGATCGTTTGTGCGGCCCCTCTTATCAAAGGCGTGTCATTACTGCGCTAATTGGGCAGTTTGGGGAGTGGAGTAGTTGAAAAGGCCGCGGGACGACGGGGCGGAAGTGGAAGCGGAAGCTTGCGGAAGGGGGGTGTGTGTGGAGGGGGCAGAAGGGCTTTTAGTCCTCCAGCATGTGAAGGACATGAATACACATAATGGCAATCTGGGGAGACATTCTTGCCCTCATTGCTTTAATGATGGGTGCAAGAGAGCAATGAGTGTGTATGAGAATGTGTGTGATAAAGGGGAGGGAAAGAGGGGAGAGAGAGAAAGAGAGAGATGAGAGGGAGGAGAGATAAAGAAAGAGAAATGATAAAGTCAGAGAGGGAGGGGAGATCGAGATAAAAAAGAAAGAAAGAGAAAGGAAATGAGAGACAAAAGGAAAGCGGTAGAGAAAGAGTAAGGAGGAGAGAACAAAGAGAGTGAAGAAAGAGATAGAAAAAGATAAAAAGAACGAGAGGGAGGGAGAGAGAGGAATGAGAAAGAAGAGAGGGATGCAGTAAAAGAGATAGAGAAGGAGATAGAAAAGGATTTATATAGAGATAGGAGAGAGAGAGGCTGTGAGAGATAAATAAATAAACAGATAAAGACATGAGGGACAGAGGGAAAGGAAGACAGGTGGAAGGAGAGACAGGTAGAGAGATGTGTGAGTGAGAGGGAGAAAGAGAGAGAGAGATAGAGGAGGAATCTGAGACAGAGACAGAGAGAAATGAGTGTGTGTGTGTGTGTGTGAGTGAGAGAAAGAAACAGAAAGAAAAAGGGAGACGGAGAAAAAGATAAATGTGTGTGAGTGTATGTGTGTGAGTGTGAGAGTGAGAGACAGAAAAAGAGAAAGACAGACAGACAGTGAGACAGAGAAAGAGACAAACAGACAGAGTAGGAGAATGAGGGAGAGAGAGAGAGAGAGAGAGAGAGAGAGCGAGCGCACCTGTTTGTTCCTGCGGGGCGTTCATTAGTGCAGATTTATGGAGTGGATCATTATGGGATGTAGATGTGCGGATGTTCAGATGGAAAAGCTGCTCCTTTGGGAATCGCCACAGCAGGAAAAAAAGAGCCACCTTTCTTGAAGAGCACGCAGGGAGAGGGTGGGCTACCTGTCTGCAGACCCCCCTGATGAGCACATTTACATCAGCATGGATACTCAGGAGTTATTACTTCAGTTTAACTGTCACCTAATTACATATTTATCTCCACAGACAGTTACGCAATCAATTATATTTACATTCAGTCTTTCCTGAGTAGCACTGTTCACGTCTCTGTTTGCACAGGAAGGCTCACGACACGAACTGAATCAAATTCAAAACACAATCAAACACAAGCAAAAATATCAAACACAAACGTGATCGAATTCACTGTACGCACACAAACACACACACACACACACATATATATATATGTGTGTGTGTGTAAAATTTTGTATATATACATTTGCTTAATTATATATGTACACACATATATATATATGTTCCACACTGAGCTCCTCCAGCCATGTCTTTATGGAGCTGCTTTGTGTTCTGGGACACAGTCATGCTGGAAAAGGTTCTTCCCCAAACTTGGTCCACAAAGTTGGAAGCGTGGTGTTGTCCAAAATGTTTTGCTATGCTGAAGCATTAAGATTGACCTTCACTGGGAGTAATGGGTCACCTCGTGTGTCCCAATGCTTTTGTTCATATAGGATACATGTACATATATATCTCAACACCTGTCAGGTTTAGTACTTGGTTGCTCCCAGTAGATGGTGCTCTGTCTCCCCCTGTAATATTTTAAAGACTGGTTCCTTTGAGCAAACCCAAATATCCTCTGGCTGCAAATGTAAGTAAACCCTCTGTGTACACCGTCCAGTCCAGTCTGCTGTCCAGACCAAGCCCTTTAGGCCCTTTTCCACTGTATATAAAGGCTGCAGCCTGCAGATAAACCTTTTTTTCTGAAACAGAGGGGAAATATGCCCCCCCCCCAAACACATACACACTAAGAGACAGGTTGAATGGCTCCAGGTGAAGTGTAGATCCTCATGCTGGTCTTAGTCTGAGTTTTCTTACATCCACCCACTATCCAGACTTAAAGGGAATACTGTAACATTTCCAGACTAATCATTAAATCATTTTTTTCTGTTCTTAGAATAGTATAGAAACCTGTTAACTGAGAACTGAAGCCACTGTGCAGTTTTATTAAGCCAGTGGACACTTTTCTTTATTAATATCAGTGTGCTTTAAGTCAGTGGGTTTTCTTCTATAAGTTGAGGGAGATGTGCAAAAATTATTGTCCATGATAAATGAGTGTCTGCCACAGCAGCAGATGGAGATGCAAAAAGTGCTTCTTTATCAGTGAGCTGTGTCACATGTAAAACGATATAAAGCATTTATTCTTGTCCTGTGGTGGTGAAATTTGTGTCTAGACTCAACTGTTTTTACAGGGTCTTGTTTGTCTGTGTGAATGAGAAATAATTCATGGGACTATTTGATCCACCCGGTTTCCTGTGTCCGTTCTTCCAGCCTGGCATTTTGTGGTTATTACGTTTGTAGAGTTGTGTGAAATTGCCCTCTGCGCTGAATTCGCTGGCCAGAAAGCTTATTGATGTTTCAGCACCATGGACAGAGACAGAGCTGCTCCAGTGCCAACACACACTCATCCAGTTTCATCCGTTCTGAGAAGCAGCCCACCAGGAAATTAACCTCGTAAGTGCCAGTGTCACTGGGCGCAGATGTGTCAGCATATGTTTGATTTATTGTTCAATATTATTTTCTACTCTGGGACTCTTGGCAGAACCCTTGCCATCCGGTTTAGTGCTGTTACATGGAGACTATGTTACTACTTTTGTATCTTTTATGTGTTTTTCATTACTGTGACTTTTGTATTTGCATTGCAGTTGTACTTCTTGTTGATCTTCTAAGTGATAATAAGTGCACATTCTTTACAGAGGGACTTAAATATGGCGTTTTTGCACAGTTTGAATTTATCTGTTGAGTTTTTAACATTGTATGCATTTTTCTGCATACAGTAACCCCCCACTTTAACACGGATCAGCAGTTGCGGTTTCAGTCCAGCGTGGATTTTTTCTGAGAACCGAACTAATAATTGTTCGCTGAAACCCCTGCACTAACGCGGAAACTGCAGATATCCTCCGCCATGCCCCCTCTGCCTCGTGCGAGGCAACATATTTTTCATGCATTTTAGTGCTAAATTATTATGAAAAATATTATTTATTAATTTTGTAACAGAAATATTAACGTAAATTCAGCTACATTTCCATAGAAAAATAACTATAAATGTTTTGGTCCTGTGGAGAGAAACACAAAGAAAGTGCGTCTTGGGATGATACCACTGTACTCAGAGGCGGGAAGTTTGAAAGTATTTATTTATTTCTCCTTGCTGCTGACTGGCTGCTGTCCTGTGACGCAGCTGCAGTCCAGTGTTTATGTACATTTATGAATTTTAGCTAATAATGCTGTCACAGATGTAGGTGAATGTAGAGTTAGAAGTCTTGCCCTATGATTCTTAGCTTGTCCAGGTGTCAGGTACACACACAGCTTGTTTCCTTATAGAAAAGCATTACCAGTATAATGGTTTACTATGGAGTGGTACATAAGCCCGAGGTCACCCTGCCTAGTGCGACAGTGAGCTATAGGGGTAAAAGTCTCCGCTAGTATTCTTCTCTGGAGCAGTGGTACTGTATTCTCTGGAGTGATGGAGCTCCATCCCTCTAACCTTCTGGATGAGTTGGAGTGGTGCTTGTGGTAGTTTGACCTTCCAGCATTTAGTGTAAAGAATAGCAGAGACTGTTACTGAGCCAAACTATCCCTATTAGTAGCCTTGATTTCAGAACAATTGCTGGAAAAGCAGATCTCTACAAACTTGGACATGTTGGGCATTTCTGTTGGACCAGCATTAAAAAATCGAGATACTCTTAGTGCATGAATAATGCAATTCGTATAAAGATGGATATTTTTCAGATTTTTAGTCTGCTGTCTAAAAATCTTTTTCTTTCTTGCCTTCATTCACACAGACACACACAAACACACACACACACACACACACACACACACACACACACACACACACACACTGGCAGAGATTCTTCATTTGCAGTTTTGCTTGCCCACTGTAAGAAAATGCTCAGGCCGGGACTCAAAGATAACCGAAGACAGATAACACATGACAGGTGCCATTTGATATTAATGACTTTCATCATTAAAAAGCCCTTTTGAGAAAGAACGAATAAAATAGAAAAGCAGGCCTGTGATTAATGAAGCTATCATTATCTCAGAGATATAATACTCCTCAGGCTTATGATTTTCTATACTGCTAATCTGCGCTGCCCAAGAGTGAACTGTGTTTAATTTAAATGCATAGTTGTGTCATAATAATAAAGTCCAAACAACATTGCTTTGTTGTGAATGTGGTTCTAAATGGAATTAATCCTAGCTATAATATATTTTGTGTGATTCAAAGCTTCATATAATTCAATGCAGAATAACATGCAGAGTGTAAATCCCACATTAGCTCTCAATAATGCAGATCCATTTGTATCTAGACAGGGCTGTTTACTTTGCGAGGCCTTTCCAGGGTCTTTAAAGAGCCTCTGGGAGTCGTAAGTCAGATAAGAATCAATCAGCTTACCAGCTTTCATCACTCCACTGGCACACCGTCATATCACAACCTTCATTTCATTTATTTATTTCTTACATCAGTTAAACCACTCTTTGCATTGTGAGAATGTCATCATGTATGGAACCAAAAACATTAAAAGCTGTCTCTCTCCTGTAAGATGAAAGGGCCCATATCATAAAAATAGATTTTTTTTTGTTTTAAATTGTATTAAACACTCTCAGTCTTATACACACATGCACACACTGGAAGCTTAAAAACACCATTTACTCCTCAGTCTATTCTGTTCATGCATGGAAATGAAGCTGAAACAGCAGCCTGTCACCAAAACCAACGTCTATTCAACCTACAGTGGTTTAGCACCACCCATTAATTAATCAATAGACCCTAAAACATTAAACAAAATGTTTCAAAATGTAACATTTGCTCCCAAGTTCATTCATGGCAAACTGTTTTGAATGTACTGCTTGCCAGAACCAACACATATATTTAATCTACAGTGGTTTAACACCAGCCTTTCATGCTGAAGTTATCAGAGCAGAAGTCATTTACAAATATTAGTCTTAAAGGCACAGTAACAAAAACAGCCTGACATACAAGAAACATACAAGAAAATATACTGTTAGAAACTGAATGTGGATCTTCAGCCTTTTGGAAAGACAAGTTTAGCCACTGTTGGAGAGTGAGACACCACCTTGTGTGTGTCTGTGTCTGTAGCACACACACACACACACACACACACACACACACACACACACACACCACACTCTCTGCATGTTCCCTCCCTCTTCAGTCATAACACGCTCTGATCTATGGTGACATCAGCCATTCCCTCCTGCTCTGATTGGCTGGTGGTTGAGAGAGAATTGATTCTTTCTGCAGCTTTAGACAGAAAGAGAGAGAGAGAGAGAAAGAGGGGGAGAGAGGGAGAGAAAGAGGGGGAGAGAGGGAGAGAGAGATAGTAAAGAGTGAGTAAATTGGAGAGAAAAGGAGGAATGGACAGAAAAGAATTCATTTGAGAGGACAGATGAGTGAGAGAGCAGGTGAGAGAGGAAGAGAGGGAGAGAGAGCAATAGAGAGGGAGAGAAAGGGAGTGAGAGCAGGGTTCTAGTCACATGTGCACATTCCCTCACAGTCATGTGTGTGTTTTGTGCTGTAGCTGCTGGGTGGAGAGAATGAAACAGAAGGGAAAATTAAACAGAAGGGCTGCAGAACAGAAGGTCTGAATGAACAGGATACGAGTGTAAGGCACCTATTATTCACTTAGTTGTAGAAGAAAGTGCACCATCAGATGTCCATCTACATGAACATTGGAGGAGTGGAGGAGTGGTGAAGCAGTGAAAGAGGAGGAAAGAAGGGAAGGAGCAGTAGGAAAGTGAAGGAAAAGTGAAGGAGTGACAGAGGAGTGTGAGTTTAATGCAGAATGGCACAAACGTGGCTGGACTTGGCCACAAAGAGGAAGAGGTCTGGAGCATCACTCAACTTAGTTCCTGGGGTTTCACAGCATCTACGTGGTAAGAGTCTGTGTGTGTGTGTGTGTGTGTGTGTGTGTGTGTGTGTGTGTGTGTGTGTGTATGTGTGTGTGCAAAAGCTCCTGAACTCTAGGCAGTTTGCCAGCCCCCCCACCTCTACTCTTCTAGGACAACATTGCTGTAAGGATTTGATTGCATTCAGCTACAAGAGGCCAGGTGCAGATGTCACATTATTAGTTCTGAATATCTTCAGCCATCTGATAAGTTTTGGATAGAGCTCCATCACTCCAGAGAACACAGTTCCACTGCTCACACCCCGGTGCTGTGTGTATGTGTGTGTGTGTGTGTGTGTGTGTGTGTGTTGGGGGGTTTACACCCCTCTCAGTGATGCTTGTCATTGGATGTGATGACCTTAGTCTCAGGTGTGGCGGCTCCAGAGCTTCCTGTTCTATTGACAATGCTGTGTGTGCACAATCGAATACCTGTGTCAGCTCTGGGAGCACTTTAAAGCAAAAGAGCTCAGTAGAAGAGCTGTCTGGATACTTTTGGACATGTAGTTCTTAAGATTTTGTTGCTACAGCAACATGTTTTTGATGTGTTTTAGTGTCCCTGAGGTAGAGTGTGAGTGTGCATTCCAGTTTATTTCTGTGTGGAATTATTATTGTGATTTCGGGAGCGCACTAATAGTTTTATTACTATTATTACTATTTTTACGCCACGTCTCCTCTTAGCTCAGTTGAGAGATTGGTTCTGTTCCAGCTTTGACACATGTGGTACCCCCACCCCCCCACCCCCCATTGCGCTTGCATACAACTTTTTGATCAGTTGATGAGGGGCTGAGTTTTGATCGTTTAACTTTTGGCCGAGTCACCTTGGGAATGAATATGGAGAAATGGAGCACCAAAGAGGGCTCTAACACTTCTTTTGTGTGAATAGCTACTTATTAACAGTCTTTAAGACACTAAAGCACAGGACTGTTCTGAAAAGAAAGGTGCTTGTTGGTGTTTGTTGTGGTTTATTAAAGATAATTAGCCCAGAATATGAGCTGATGTGAGAAGTGGAGCACTCACAGAAATGCATTCTAGTTTTTATTATATTTAGATTATATTTTGTGCGGTGGTGTGTGTGTGTGTGTGTGTGTGAGAGACAGAGAGAGAAGCGTCACACTGGGAACATCTATAGGACACACTATGCGCACACACACTCCGTCATTAAAGGAGCCGGCTACATTGTGAATGAATGTGTGTGATGTGTGTGAGCATGTGCGTGTGTGTCTCTGACAATGAAGCCATGGGTGTGTGTGTGTGTGTGTGTGTGTGTGATAGTGAAACAGAGCTAAATTGATTAATGGACACTTATTTATGCTCATAATTAATCCAGAATTAAAAAAATAATATCTGTGTTTGTAAAAGGGTGTGTGTGTGAGGTCAGGTATGGGTGTGCTGGGTGTGTGTGTGAGAAAGTGTGTGTGTTTGAGTTTTCATTTGCGTTCCTGCTCAATGTCACCTTGTCCTTAAAATTGTGAGAAGGGTGCCACACATATGCACACACACACACACACTCACACACACACACACACACACACACACACACACACACACACACACACACACACACACAC
>JBBPCY010072845.1:0-10737 GCA_037974405.1 Brachyalestes nurse
GTTACTGACAGGCCGGAAAAAAAAAAAAAAAAAAAAAAAAAACAAAAGAGTTTATTGTCAGCCCAGCCACCGTGGACAAGTACACAGAGGGTTGAAATAGCGTTCTCTGAAGCAAACAGTGTAGGACAAAGACAAAGTTAAACAAGGATATACAAAAACTGCTGCAACATTATATTACAGCGTCTAAGCAAAAATTTCTTAGTACAAAAAGCAAAGACATGCAGGTAGTGCATATAAGAGAATATTCTGAGGTAGAGGAGGTTTTTTTTAGCAATTTTTAGCAATTTTAGCAGCCAGTTTTAGTGCAGTTTTGGAAAGTGTCGGTGCAGTGAGTATGGATATTTGAAAGTGTCAAGTGCATGTTTGAAAGTGTTATGTGCATATTTTATCAGTCTCTGTATGAGGTCAAGCTTCAAGGGAGCATTTTTCCACAGGGTACAATGAATCGATAGACTGCTTAGAAAATATATATTTTTAAAATAAAATAAAATAAAATAATGTGTCTATTTCTCATCATTAACAGTGTTATAAACTGTAAGAACTGTTTTTCAACAAGGCAGCATAATTCATCAGAACACCTGTGCTTGTCTTAAACTGCACCTTATAGACCAACTTAGTTCTGTCATTGTTCTTGCTGAAGCATTTTTTTCTCTTCAGCATATTAGGTCATATTTTTGATTCCTGTGACCATTGCTGTACATCAACAGTGCAGAAACAGTAAAACAGTAAAAGAGACAGTAAAAGAGACACTGAAAGTCTGTAATGCTGATTGTTCATTCACTCTAATGACAAAATTCATTTACATTTTTAAAAAGTTTTACACCAAAAGTATTGTGGTTTTTCGGTTTTGATATGAGGGTGATGGAATACAGTGTTATGTATGTTGGTTGCTACACGTCTGAATACTCAAAAAGATGAAATTTTGCCTTTCCTTAGGCTTCAACAGTCAATGGTACAGTTTATTTAGAAATGACTCATTTTCACTTTGGTTCACTGTGTGGCTTGTACTGTATCAGTTGTAATGAACTCACCACCAGAGGACAGCAAACTACCACAACAATACAAACAAGTTCTTTCATAAGGCTCAAATCAATTGAATGAGGAATAGCCTGAATAGTCCAGCTCTGCTTATATGCCTGATAATACATACTGACATTTGCTATCTGATAAACTGAGTACATTCTGTTATATATGATGCGTTATTTTTAGTGTAGGATCCAGGTGTTCTGTGGTTCAAACAAGAGGGACCTTTAACAGTGTACCTGCCATTCTTGCAGGAGATGCACTTTATGTCAGCTATTTGATGAACCCTTTTTTGCACCCTTTATTTTACAGTGTACTTTAAATGTGCATTCGGATCAGTGTTACATTTATACATGGACACAGAATCCCAGCTATTTCCCAGCTATATTAGAACTTATTAAAGCTAAAATGCTGATGGAATACATTTTAAACGTGTGCATTGAACATTGACTATGACTGCAGTAGTCATAGAAGTTTTAGACACTTAAAAATAAGGGTGCTATATAGGTTTTTCAGGAGTGATGCCACAGAATAACATTTTCAACTTCCACATAATGTGTGCCAAGTCGTCTTAGTTTCCTAGAACCATACACTGATCAGCCACAAGATTAAAACGTCTGACAGCTGAAGTGAATAACATTATCTTGTTTCATTCACATCTGTCAACGTAAACACCAGAGAGTCCTAACATTAAAACCACCTGCCTAATATTCTGGAGGCCCTCTTCATGGCACCAAAACTTGTTGAGGCAAGACCTCTGAAGGTGTGCTGTGGTGTCTGGTACCAAGATATTAGCAGTAGATTCATTAAGTTGGTGGGGCCTTTATGAATCAGGCTAGTTTGTCCAGTATATTCTGCAAATGCTCAATTGGATTGAGGTCTGAGGAATTTGGAGGACAAGTCTTGAACATCTTTGGCATGTTCCTCAAAGCATTCTTGAAGAAGGTGTGCAGTGTGATAGGGTGCATTAATCTGTTGAAAGAGGCCACTGCTATTATTAATACTGTTGCCATGAAGGGATGTAATTTGGTCTGCAACAATGTTTTGGTAAGTGGTGTCGAAGTAACATTCACATGAATGCCAGAACCCAGAAGATCACCCAATTTGCCAGCTGCCGGTTTGTCTTCTTTCCGTTGTGCACCCTGGTGCTATCTCTTCCCCAGGTAAGCCAGGCACACACACCTGACCGCCTATATGATGTAAAAGAAAACATGATTCATCAAATCAGGTTGCCATCATGGTCCAGTTCTGAGCCTCACTTGCGCATTGCAGGCCAGCATGGGCACTTTTTTTGACAGCTTTTCTATCATAGCCAGCTTGAACCTTTTCAGTAATTTGTGCTACAGTAGCTCTTCTTTGGGATCAGACCAGACAGGCTAGCCTTTGCTCCCTGACCCTTGGGTGACCATGATTTTGTTGCCAGTTCACCGTATTCTGACACAGTGATATACACAATCTGGACATTGTCAAAGTCACTCAGATCCTTATATTTACCTATTTTTCCTGCTTACAACACATCGACATCAAGAACTGGCTGTTCACTTGTTGCCTGATTTTGTTCATTTTTTCATATTTTTTAAATTTAAAATCAGATTAGTCCAGCTTTTTCACGCAAATATTTTTATGAAGATGCCAATTGCATTATGCTGTAAATTAACATTCAGTCAGTTACAAAAGCACAGTCAGACTGGTTTTGCTTACCTTGAGTCCAGCGATGATACAGAGGTAAGTTCAAGACAAAAGTTAAAATTTGACACTGAGTGCTCCAGGTTCATCACCATCATCTTGCTGGAATTTTGCTATCCACCTTGCTTGGTACTGCAAGTGAAATATAGCATTGAACAGTTTCTGGCTGAATGAAATGTAAGGTTCTATTTAAGGCGTAACAGAAAATAAGATGCCTTCGGCTGGATAAAGTAAATTGGGAGCGTAGTAGGTAGGCAAGAGACTCAGCAAGTTATTTTAATGTTTTACGTTCAAATAATATGTTTGATTTGCATTTGCTTTGGTGCTATTTCTGTTTATCTTTGTCTCTCAGCTCTGCAGGATCTCTTTCAGGCAATTTCTCTCTCTGTGTTCAACAGTCAAATTTAGATCTCCCCATTAACCTGAATTTGATTACTTGTATTTGTATAAATGTTGTCATATTTCAGTCACAACATATGCTTCAGTCTTTCAGAGAAAAGGGCTAACATTACATGGGGATGACATCTTCGACTAAGGATATTTTCTATTGGTTTTTGTAAAAATGTTTTATTTAAAACATTGACAAGTATGCTGTGTTGTAGAATCTGATGAGATCTAAAGGTTAAAGACAAACCATCAGAATTCTAACATAAATTACAAATATTTGAATAATTTAATTACCAGCGCAGCCCTAGTAAAATTATTTTCTTGTAAAAGACAGTAGCACTTGCTTCAGCTGCAAGTGTATGAAAAGACAGAGAAGACCATCCAAGTGAAAACAGAAACAGCTGAGACTCAAATAAACAAACATTACGCATCACTGTGTTAACTTTCACTGTTTTTAAAAGCTATAGGCATAATTTAAGAAGCAAGCATAAATGAGTGTGCTTTCTTTTATCATTTATATTTTAGCCTCATCTGCAAGAGGAGAGGTAAAACTGCTTCTTTTCAACATTACCCCACCCCCCTTAGATTACACCCTTGTCTGAGGCAGACGCGAGATGAGAAGAGATAACTCTGCATGTCTGTGGTGGGCGTACTGCAGGGGTGTGTGTTAGGCTCATTATTGCTATAATTTTCGCTCTGTGTGTGCATGCACGTGTGTGTGTGTGTGTGTGTGTGTGTGTGTGTGTGTGTGTGTGTGTCTACTCTGATGTTGGCAACTCTCATTGTGGTTGCTTTCCCTGATAGCTTCTTCTATTCCTGATACATTTCCTTTCTTCACATTTGATGAATCCAGACAGATTTGGGTTGAGTCAAAAGTGGAATCCAAATATAAATATATATTTTTTTATATTATGCAGCTTCATTTTTTCAATGTATCCTCCATGTAATGTTGTGGATTCATGCTCTATTGACCATGAAAATGATGGGAAAAAAGTTAAATAGATTCGCTGGGGTTTTGCAGACATGAAAGATACATCCTTGTTTTAAAGCAGCAAAAAGATAAAAAACTTTCCATATCAATATCATTCCAATCAAAGCAAGTGTTTATTAAAAGTGATTTTGTGTGCAGTCGGATTGGCACAGTATAATTTCTCTTTTTTCATCACAGATCCCGTCACACACACACACACACACATACAGATACCCATTTTGGTCTTAGGACCTCTGTGTCTGTCACCTGGCAACCGTCCTGTTGCTTGGATACAACATGCCTCTCCTTATTTCCACAGGATCAAATGGGTTGGAGTTGAAAGAACTGGTGTGTTTGAATGTAGGGTGACGTTATGCAGACCACAAACATCAAAAACAAAACACGCTCCCCATTCCCGTTACACCTTAAGAACTAATCTGGTGGTTTACTCTGTGTATCCACAGCAGAGTAAACTTCTCTGCATGTAAAATCAGTCAAGAAATGGTGGGTGTCTGAAGTTTGCTTCTTTAGCTTTACACTGGAGCTGCAACGCTAATGTCGCTAATGCGTAATGAAATTTACTCACATACATTTTCTGAGCTGCTTTTAACAACCAGGGTTGCAGAGTCTATCCATTTACAGCATTTACATTTACTTTTACAGTATCTGGAAGATAGTCTTGTCTGGGACGAATTCTCATGCAGAAAAAGGCAAAGAAACTTGCCAATCTATTGCAGGGCAGACAAACAAGACACTAGGAGCAACTTAGCATCTCCAGTTCACCTAACTTACAGGTCTTTGGACTGTGGGAGAAAGCGGGTTCCTAGCAGAAACCCAAACAGACCCAGGAGAACATACAAACCCCACATAGAAAGAAACCATGTCCACTTGACTGGTAGTCAAACTGAGACCCTTCTTGCTGTGAGGCGTCCATGCACTGCCCTTGCCAGCATTGTGTGCATTGTGTGATTGGAAGGAGCAGGTAGAACTGGACATGACAACTGGGGAGAAAAATTGGGGGACAATTAATGTATTAAGTAACTAAGAAAGCTAGCTAGAACAAGTGATTGACAGCTAGTGCACCATTGTTAGTGTTGTAACCAGGGGTGGATGTAGTGTTTGGATTTGAACAAACTGATTTAAAGTAATAGTCTTCTGTTGTATTAGACTTTGTAATGAATTTTTGTTTCCATTCTCTGTGACATTTGCTGGCTGAATCTATTTCAAAGGCCAAGTGAATTGGTTCAGCTTTACATTTGTGAATAATGTGGCATTTGTTTTTATAAAATAAATTCTTCAGCAGAGAGGAGTTCTCAGCTGTAGAGGCCTTAAATGTCAGAACATTACTGAATATGGTCAGCAGAGGCATCCCAAGCATTCTGAACAACCTTTTCAAGGATCAGTTTTTTGCTTTTATTTGAAACTGTTGGTAAGGATGTAGAAACTGGTGAACAACAGTAAACTGAACATGCACCATTTTTATCCTTGTGAAGTTGAGTGATGTTTTGACTTGGTGCAAAATGTTTGACTGATTTGACTCATTTTCATTGGAAAATGTATCCAAGAATAAAATCCATAATGCTAAAACACAGGCTTTTACACTCTTGGTGAACTTGATGCTGACCTAGCGTGCCTTTCAATCTCAACTCAGGTGTGCGAACCAGTGTTTTTGTTTTTCAGGAGTTGCATCTGAGCCTCAGAAGTTTGCGCACACTTTTTCAGTTTCAACAACAGTACCAGAACAGCTTAGAACAACCTGCAGAGGTGTCCAACTCCAGTCCTGGAGGGCCAGTGTCCAGCACAGTTTGATGGTAGCTCTCCTCAAACACATTCACTAAACCTGACAATTATCTGGTGAGGTGAACCAGGTGTTTCTGAGCAGGGAAATCACCAAAATGTGCTGGACCATGGACTTCCAGGACCAGAGTTGGAAACCCCTGAGTCAAGACTTTAAGACCCATGCGGGTGATTAATTTAAAGTTTGGGGCTGTAATTACTTTGCATTGTCCAATTGCTCTGATTTCCACCTCTAGTTCTTCCAGTTTTGAGTTCTGTCAATAGCCCCATTGAGTGCATCCAAATTGTTTCAGGATCACAGACACAGTGTTTTAAATACCAGTCCTCAGATGGAGAATTTTGTACAATACATCACAAGTGTTAAAAACTTCACAATCTGTCTGAGAATGAATATAAGACAAAAACTAGTCCTTTTATCATTTTATTTGTGTAGGTTCCAGCATTTGAAGGCTCTTCAAAAACTAATTTCCAGAGTGACGAGCTGTCACAATATTTAATGCGTGCAATTGACAGACTCTTTCAAATCGTGTAGACTTGGTCTACAAAATGAAGAATTAAGGAAACACTTTTTCCGCCTTTTAAATCCTTAGCTCCTTGATAGTAAAACAAGACCCTCCCACATACTTGACTATTTTTTATGATATAACTCATCAGTTAATTATCTTAGTTTTGAATGGCATGTGAGATATATGCAGAATTTCTTGCAGATTACACAGAGCTACTTGCATTGAAAAAGTATGATTTGAAAAGAGAAATCCACTGTGGACCTCCCCTGGTCTTCCAATTGAGATGCCTCTCAGCAGCAGTTAAATGAAGACAAGAAATTCAACCATGCCTAAGGCTCATGACACATACAGCTGGTTGGGCAAACTTATAGGTATTTTTTTAATGCTGAAAATGTCCTGCCTGCGCAACATCACAGTTGTTCTTTCCAAACAGCCACACATGTCTGATGCTCCCACCAGTAGCATGATTTCAGTTCAAAATCTCTCCCTCCAAATTTCCTGAAAAGGAAACAGAATGCTGCATCTGCCTTTTGGTGACTATTCATGCTAGTTTGTACTAGCTGGCTGAAAGTGATCAATAAAAGTTGTTTTTGAAATGTTTTAGAAAGGAAAGAATTTTCAGTATAATGTTTTAAGCTCCACTGAACTAGTGGCTTTGCAGGCTGATCTGTATAATTGTTGGTTTACTGGCCCTCACTCAAGGAACGGGAGAAAGAGGATTTTCCTGTCCTTGATGTTGTGTGTTCTTGTGAGTTGATGCTGTTGTATTAGCAGATTAACCTCTGGAATAAACCCCAAAGCAAAAACAGACCATGTAGTGCACCTCACCTTTTACGCCTTCAGAAAAATTCTCTGAGAAATCGGTTTTCTCCCTACCCATTTGTGGGGTATAAACATCCATTACTTGGTGACTACTTTAGCCTCGTGGCTGTGGGGCAAAACTGAAGCAGACTTCAGACATCAAACATGTCTTAGCTGACTGACACTATTTAGGGTAAGGAATGAGACTGTGTAAATTAGCTGAACTGTCACTTCCTCAGTGCAGTAGATCTGGTTCTGTGTCTGTTGAAGGTCTACAATATCTGCTGTGTGTTCTCTGGGCTGGGGGCTATGGTACATCAAACTGTGTTGTATAATACGATACTATATATCGTAGAAGAAAGAAAGACTTTGCAAAGGTGATTCATGCTTTTATTACAACCCGACTAGACTACGGTAATGCCCTTTATGCTGGGGTTAGTCAGGCTGCCCTTTCTCGCCTTCAGTTAGTCCAAAATGCTGCTGTGCGTCTGTTAACTGGGACACGCAGGCATGAACACATCTCACCAATTTTATCCGGTCTTCAATGGCTCCTGGTGCGTTATAGGATTGATTATAAAATTCTCCTTTTAACATACAAATGTCTGAACAGTCTTGCTCCACCCTACCTCTCTGACTTGCTTCCGCTCTGTGATCCCTCTCTGTCCCTAAGGTCTGCTGATCACCTGACCTTGGTGGCTCCAAAAGCTAGGCTGAAGCTCAGAGGGGATAGAGCTTTTTCAATCTTGGCTCCAAAACTTTGGAACAAGTTGCCGTTAGATGTTTACCTTGTGGTGATTGTGCGTCTTTTATAGCTGTTGTCTGCGTTGCTGTATCTTATATGTTTTTTTGTGTTTGTAAGTTTCGCTGATTGTACAGCACTTTGGCGGCAACTCGCTTGTTTTAAATGTGCTATAAAAATAAAGATGGTGTGGTATGGTATGGTATATAACCTAATTGTTAGTACAGGGGTCACCAACAGGGTGCCCCCGAGGACCACATGAGTAGCCAACGCACCTGTTCTAGAAATAGCCCAACTCACCAGTGAGCAGCCACTAATATTTAATAGTATCCTGTTGCTATTCTTCTTTAATCACATTTGCATTTATATAGATTTGAAAATGAAAATATCTAAAAAAAAAAAAAAAAAAGAATTTAAACATGTTTATTATATGTGAAGTTTAGGTAAACTCTGTTCTAGTGTATCAAACTGGTAGCCCTTCGTATGGCTCAGTACCTATGAAGCAGCTGTCAGTTTCAAAAAGGTTGGTGAGCCCTGTGTTCAGTGTTGTGCCAATTCACACTGAAAAAGAACAAGTTCAAAATACAGTTCATTCAAATAAAAATGAACTAGTTCACATTCATAGTTCATTTTTAAAAATGAAAGCCCAAAAATGAAGTAGTTGACGTTCATTTTTGTTTTTTTGTTTTTGTTTTTTTTTCATTTTCAATACAATGTCCTTCTATCTGAACCTTCAATCTTCTCCTGTCATACGACTGAACAATCACAGACATAAGTTACATTAAAAACCAATTTTGAGAATAGATCCTACCACTTAAGCAATGCATCATGTTATGGTGAAAGTGAAAAAAATGAGGTGCAGGTTTACTGAATATGGATTTTTTATTCAGAAAACATTAACACAGACATATATTTTAAAGTGCTCAGAAAAGAACCTTATCAATCTAGTGAAAATGTACAGCTCTAAAACTCAAACATCCAGTATTTAGCTGTACTAAACATCAATATCCTCCTTTTATAAGAGTATTTTCCATGTGTATTTCTGCCGAGGCGTCCGGACTTACAGCACCAGCCATGCCGATTCTTTGAAGTGAATCAGAAAAACTGAATCTTTGTAGTGAATCAGAATAGTGAATCAGGGGAGCCGCTCTCCACTTTTTTATCAACACACAAAGCATTCATTTTTGCCAAGTTGGGTTACAGATGATGATAATAAACTAAAAGCCGTTTGGGAGCCGAAAGAACCGACTCTTCTTTGGGAGCCGTGCCACAAGAGCCGGCTCCCTGAAAGAGCCGAACTTCCCGTTACTTTCCAGCGAACGTACAGCGTGAACTGCGTTCAGTCTCGCGAGAGTGAACGTCACTCACGGTTGCGTTCATATTTTGTAAAACGACTCGTTCAGTTCAGCGTTCACGAAAAATAGGAATGTGTTCAATGAACGCCGTCCATTGAACGCGTTCATGCACAACACTGCCTGTGTTAGTATATCAAAATAAACTATGAAATACAGCAGCTACACCATGTACTCAAAATAGACTGTATATGAATATTTTAAGAAATACTAAAAACACTTTTCCGAAGAATCACTTTGCAAACTCTGTCTTATTTTATCTCTCCCTTCACAACTACACTGACATTGTTTATCTCCACATAATGCACTGCCTCTCCATCCGACTAGTAACAACTGGCTTGCATCTTTAAATATTGTGCTCATACAGTCTTGCTTAATAGCACAGGCTGATTTGAGAACGATTCTTGCAAAATACAAAACAGCCCACGTTGCACACTCTCTGACTTGTTGAAGAGCTACAATAAATGCCAGTGGTGGACGGGCAGACAGCCTGCTGTTTAACCGACAATGCAGTACAGTACTGTTAATGACAATGAGGCACAAAACAAGTGTGTGTTTAACAACTTACACCTTCTTGAAACATCATAAGGTAATGTTGTACAACTCCAAAATGCTTATTGTTGTTCTTGTTTGTTTGTTTTTTACATAGCTTGCTACTTTCAGACTAATATTCATTAATAAAACAAACACCAAAACCTAGGAGAAATTATTGATAATTGTAGTGGTTTATGCTAAAAAACAGGCATCCGACCTGCCACCTTGTTCTGGATCAGTTTTCAAGCTGATCTCAACAAGCTTGTAAAAATGACCATTTAGAGGCTGCATGCATCATTATAATTTTTTTAAAATAAATGTAGATGTCTCACAAACAGTATACAGTGTACCCCTGAGAGGTCGCGGTTCAGGGTTCATTCGCAGATTTTTTTATCCTCTGCATTTTTTTGGGTTTTTTTCTCTGGCAGCTGCAGTCCAACATTCCCGCATCAGAATAGTTTCCCACGTGGAGCTATCTCCAGTTTACCTTTATGTTTTTGTAGGGTAATGTATTAAGCTGCATTTAAAATTAAATTAAAGTGTTTGGGGAGAATATATGGGGGCATATTTGGAGTTTACACTATAAAATAGGCATTTATAGGCTTTTTTTCATAGGTTACTAATTTAATTGATTTCAGAGAACTAAAAATGAATGTTGAGTAGATTCAGGACAGCATGTCCTACACATGCATTCCAAAGCGTGACACCCCTAAAGCCTTCATGCACGTGTGTGTGAACAGAAACCCTGATAAGATCTCCTCTGGTGTGTGCTGATGTAGCGGCCTGATAGAGGTGACCTGAAACATGAGGACAATTACAAACAGCAGCACTGACCTACAGCTGAACAGCTGAAGTATTGGAAGTTATCCGATATCAGTCAACCACACTTACTAAAATTATAGTTTAATATCAAATGTAAATATATTTTTCAGAGTATTTTTT
>JBBPCY010072846.1:0-10735 GCA_037974405.1 Brachyalestes nurse
AGGCAGTGAAGGGCCCACATGCTTTCTATTTCTGTGTTTCTCTCTCTCTCTCTCTCTCTCTCTCTCTCTCTCTCTCTCTCTCTCTCCCTGTTCTCTTACAATTATGTGACAGTGTGGGTCAGTCCTGCTCGAAGTGATTCTAGCTCAAAGTTTCAGTAATGCTGTTTCAAAACCCTCAGAACAGACACTAAATTTGTGAGGAACCTGAGGGAGGATAAGTGTGGAGTTCGCTCATCGTTCGAGCCCAATACTGTACTGTAAACAGGGAACAGCGTGTTAGCATTCAGGGCTGAAAGAAATCGGAAAAAAACCCTCTTCGCTCTATGAACCAGGACAGCCAGGCTGTTCTCACTGTTCTCACTGGCATCTGGCACGCAGGTGGGTTCCATTTCACATCGAGACTGTGCGCCCTCTGCAGGACGCTGATAGAAATGCAGGACACATGTTGGCCCTCAGGAGTTTTAGGACACTCTGCTTTCCTTTGAGATTCTCAGCCAGGATCCAGAAAAAATGGCTGAGGTCAAATAGTCTTTTTTTTTCTTTCTCAACTGAGTGGGATGACCCAGAAGCATCTAAGTGGCAGTTTCTACCCTGTTAGGAATAGAAGGAATCTGTACACTAAGGCCTCTTTTTGTTAATCATCTCAATCATATCTTAACCATTTTCAACAGTTATTTCAATTAATTTAGTATTAGTAAGCAATGCCCTCTCTAAACATGCAGGTAGAGAGAGTTATTTCTGCATTTCTTTTGTTTACGGGTCTTTCTTTTGGCGAAGCACAGCCCAGTCTTCTTGGACATCCTCGCAGAGATACGGAGGGGAAAGACCAAGAGAAGATGCCGTGGAGAAGCAAAGGTGCGAGGGAAAAGAGCAGCGAGGAATGGGAAACAGCCTGGTGAGCAGAGGAGGATGAGATACAAACCATACTTTCTGTCAGTTGTTATGGGCAACATGAGGTCACTGGACAATAAGATGGACAGGCTTATGGCACGGGAACATCACTGGCTTCAAGACCAGCATCCTTGGGACTGACGGTGATGAGGAGAGGGCCAGTGAGTTTAATCTGTTCAAGTACAGCCCTCACTGCACCCAGGGCCCCTGTGTCATGTCAAACTGCAGCTCTCCATCCATCTCTCCTTCTCCTTCTTCCACCATCATACCAGCCAGAGCCTCCACTTCCTCTCTCCTGCCACTGAGGACTCTGACACTGTTACGTCCCGGGACTGGCTCGAAGCAGATTATTACATGTTGAGTGCAGCAAAACATGAACAGTAGCAGAACAAGACTCCACACGCCGGTTTTAGACTATTTACAAGGTTTTATCTATTTACAACACAGAGACAATAAAGAAAAGAAAAGAAAGAAACAAAAGATCCCTAATCCTACCTAACAAGCAGCACTAACTCTAACCAAAAATACAGGGGCGGTGTCTGCCTCTAAATAGTGAGTATAACATGTTGTTTCCTACGTTGTGCGAGGTTTAATTAGATAACCGGAATACCTAACTGTCCCAACCTAGAAGAACCGGAGGGAGATATGTGTTACGGTCACTGGACAGGACAATGTGTATTTTCAACAGGTACGTTTAACTAACAAAACACAGCATGAAGTACACCAAGTCAAACATGCGGAACAGGGTTCCAGACAAAATAAAAACTTTAGGCGCCATTAGCTCCTAAACACAAAATATTTGGGCGCCAAATTATTTTTTTAGGAGCCATAATCTCAAATGTCGAATGTGATATAAATTGTTTAACATATTGTCACAGCACATTTTGTCTCCAGTCAATCACGACATGGACTAAATTATTGCCAAAGTAAAACAGTGTTTCTCCTGTAGTTAATGTTTTTTTTCCTATAGTTTAGAATGCGCTCTGCAACAGTATTTTAGAATGCACTCTGCAATATTGCCAGAGGCACTGCTGTGGAGTGAAGTAGTGGATAAAGATGCCTCACAAATGATCTGCATGGGGCTGTACGCTCCAAACCAGATCCCGTGGATTACATTTCATAGGTAAGGCTGAATAATTGTTTTGAATATATTTTAGCTTAGCTAAGCTATCAAAGCTATGCATTCCTGTGTTCGTCAGCCTCCAAACAACATTTTGGCTAAACGTAGGTACTAACTATTAAGATTGTTGTTCGCTCGTAACTTTTCTCAAACTCTGGAAGTTTCCTAAAGAAATCCACCTCAGTTTATAAACCTTACTTAAGCCGGTCTAAGCTAGCATGCGGAAGCCCTGCGGAAGCCACTAACTGTCTGTGAGGGAAGGATTCTGCCTATCCTTCCTGTCTGTCTCTTCTTTCCGGCCTTTAATGTGGGCAAGCAAACATCAGGTGACCAAGCATCCAGTCACAGCTTGTAGCTTCAATCGGCCAATCAGCTGAACATGGGAGGCGCGACATCGCTGACATAGCCAATCACCGTTCGCAGATCCATCTACGTCGCGAAGTGAGAGAGAGAAAACAAAATACTAGGTGCCATGGCACGTAACACCCCCCCCCCCCCCCCTTGAAATCTCAACCTGCAACACACAAAAGAAACCACAAACAAAATTACACAGACCACGAAAGTGCATCCGCAAACACGTTTTCCGAATTTTTCTTATGCAGAATATTGATATTATAATTCTGCATGAACAGAGCCCACTGCATCAGTCTTTGGTTGTGATTATACATCTGAGAAAGGAAAATCAAAGGATTGTGATCAGTATACACAATAATCGGCAACGCAAGGGTTTCCTTATCAATAGTAGAATAGTGTAACTGATGCTTGTTGAATTTTCTCGAAAAATAGCAGATGGGATGTTCGATGCCAGCAGCGTCATCCTGTAGTAGTACCGCCCCTGCCCCAACAGAGCTGGCATCCACTTCCAGCTTAAATGGCTTGGTAAAATCAGGAGCGCCCATTACAGAAGAGCCAGACAACAATGTTGTGATGCAGTCAAATGCGTATTGACACGGGTCAGACCAAACAAAAGGTTGCAACGGACTCAAAAGCGTAGTAAGCGGAGCAACGGCGCTTGAGAAATTACGGCAAAACTCTCGGTAATGACCAGGAAACGACGAAGCTCTCTTCGCTTGCCAGGGACGGGAAAATTCACAATGGCCTTCACTTTAGCCTGGACGGGACGAACCTGCCCAACTTGTTTTCCCAGGTAAGTGACTGTGGCTTTGCCAAATTCACATTTTGCTAGGTTGAGTGTCAAATTAGTCTGGACTAAGCGACTAAAAACAGTGTTAAGAATATGTAAATGTTCCTGCCAGGTATCAGAATAAATGTTTATATCATCTAGATACGCCACACAATGAGATACTCCTGATAAAACCAGGTTAACCAGATGCTGGAAAGAAGCAGGTGCATTTTGCATCCCGAAGGCCATCACAGAATATTGTGCAAAATAATCTGGGGTTACAAAAGCAGAAATCTCAGAGCCCTGCAGCATCAATGGGATCTGCCAGTATCCTTTCATTTGGCTGCCCCCACGTGATCCACACAATCTTCCATTCTAGGCATTAGGTACGAATCAGGAACAGTGACAGAGTTAACTTTACAGAAATCGGTACAAAAACGGAAAGTTCCGTCAGGCTTTTAGTCTAAAATACAAGGAGGGCTCCAAGGACTACAGCTAAGCTTCACAAACCCATGCTCTAAGAGATATTTCACTTCATCCGGTTTACACGGTAAGCATGCTGTTTTATTGGTCTTGCTCCAGCTACGTCGATATCATGCTATACCAGGGTTGTCTGAGCAGGCACATCATTGAATAGCTCCAGATACGACTGTATTAATTGACACATATCTTTCTGCTGCATCTCTAACAAATGCTGTAATAAAGTTGTTCATTTCTCAAGCATTTCGGAGCTATTAAGACGAGAGACTTGCTGTGATTGATTCACTATAAATTCCTCCTCAGGACTGGGAGTCGGGAGGAGTGCAGCGGGGTTGTTGCGTTTAGGAGTGAGATGACTCTCTGACAAGAACTTCTTTTTCAGAACCTTCAGCGGACCGCGGACTGTGTGTCCAAAAACGAGGTCTGCGGGACTAAAACCAAGGGACCCCTGGACAACCTCATGTGCTGCAAACAAAACCAAGGGAACTCCTTCGTCCCAGTGAGTATCAAAAGCAATAAGCTCTGAGCATGGTTTTAAGTGATTGATGAAAACGTTCAAGTGGCCCTTGCGATTTAAAATGATACGGACTAGAAACGACGTGTTTAATGTGTAGCTCCTGTAATACTTGATTAAATAAGCCTGACGTGAAATTAGTACCTTGAGCTGACTGTATGCACTTAGGCAAACCAAATGTGGAAAAGAATTTTAACAGTGCCTTGACCACGCACATGATGGTTAGTAAAAACTGATTTTCCATTCTTTGTCTTAGAAAGGGCCTACACAATTCACTATATGTTCAAATGGTTCCCCTATTGCAGGAACCGGCTGTAACAGAGCGGGAGGAATAACCTGATTAGGTTAACCCACTGCCTGACACGACAGACAAGACCGTCAGTAAGTGGTGACATCAGATTTTAATCCTGCCCAAAAAAATGCCTTAAAATACGGTCATAGGTTTTGGTCATCCCCCAGATGAGCCGAAAAAAGGGTGATCATAGGCCAAGCCTAAAATGTGTGTACGATATTTAACTGGTACAACAATCTGAAACACAGTGTTCCATTCATCCTCTGTATCTGTTGTAGGGCTCCATTTTCTACAAAGCACACCGTCAAACAAAACATCTCTACATTTGTTCTAGTCCAAAGCATGTTTGGCTTCAACAATACATCATGATGCTGAGCTGCCACTAGCTGCTGACGGGTAAAAATACAATTGCCTTCCCCATCACTAATTAGTTTAGGTGTGTTTAATGACTGGGAATTGGATCCCCCCCCCGACTCATTGATGGATGATAATAACGTGTTAGCCTGACCAACCACCTCAGGATATTTGCGGGCCTGTGCCTGTGTTACTGCACACGTAGGGAACAACTTGGACATTTCTTTCTCTGCAACTTCATTTACCTGTGGAACACTAGTTACTTCCAGAAGAGGAGGCATTACTTTTCCACCAGCCAGATTGCACACCCCCGATCACACGCCCGATCACACACACCCACACGTACATCACCAGTCACAAGTTCTGTGTGTAAATTAACACTGTGTAATGGTATTCTCATTATTCCCATCTCTATGCCCTGTGCCAACACATACGCCTGACAAGAAGTTTCATCAGACAAGGGCAACACTTCGGACAACGACAATAACTGCACAGCACCAGTGTCATTTAGGATTGTAATAGTTTTTGCCTGTAGCCCAGGAAGAGACATGGTGCCTGTAAAAGTGAAAGGCTGAAACGCAGGCTCAACCTCGTGATTTTCATCAAAAGGAGACGAGGAGGACATAGAATTTATTAAACTAACCCCGGCAGTATTAGATGGTGCTGCACGTTGGTGGTCAGTCTTTGATTTTAGCGCGATACATCTAATAATCATCTTCGAGCCAATCCCGGACGAGCCCCTGGTTGTTACGTCCCGAGACTGACTCAAAGCAGATTGTTACATGTTGAGTGCACCAGAACACAGAAAGTAGCAGAACAAGACTCCACACACCTACCTAACAAGCACTCTAACTCTAACCAAAAATACAGGGGCGGTGTCTGCCTCTAAATAGTCAACCGGAATACCCCAATAGTCAACCCCGGAACTGTCCCAACCTAAAAGGGAGCTATGGGTTACCATGAGAACTATGCAGACTCTATCCAAGGTGCCAAGGTGCCGGCAGGATGGAGAAGGCGCGACCCAGTGCACCATCAGACTACAGGCCAGTTGCACTCACCTCACACAGCATGAAGGTCTTTGAGAGACTGGTTCTGGACCGCCTCCCCCCCCAGTTAGGCCATTCCCTTCAGTTCGCATACCAGGCCAAGATTGAAGTGGATGATGCCATCATCTACCTGCTACACCTTGCCTACAGCCATCTTTACAAACCAAGTGCATCCCCGAGGATTACATTCTTCGACTTCTCCAGTAACTTCAACACCCTTCAGCCAGCCCGGCTGGGCAGCAAACTGTCTGCTATGCAGGTTCATGCTCCCCTAGTCTGGAGTCTGGATTACCTGACTGATAGGCCAGAGTGCATGTGACTACAGGGATGTAAGTGCTGTAGCACTGGAGCACCTCAGGGAACAGTTCTGTCACTGTTCCTCTTCACCCTGTACAAAACTGGTTCAGGGATAGTTTATACTCCCAAGCCCTTTACAGTTGTGTGCAAAATTATTGGCACCCCTGGTCGATTTCTAAATCAGTGCACATCCTCAAGAGAAAATGCAAACTTTAGTACACTTTAACACATACTTACTTTATTCACAGAATAAAATAATAAAATAAGCATAAAATGCAACATCTAAAAGTTTGTACAACATGTTGGTTGTAGACAACGATGGAAATTGTGCACTAAAATTGTCCTGAAAATTGTCATATTTAAGGGAGATATGTGTGGGGAATGTGCACTTATTTACACAAAGGCGTATACTAACAAAACATGTCATTTCAATGTTTGCACCTGCAGCTGTATGTCAATTTGTATGTTTTTCTTCAACACAGGTTCATCAAAGTGTCCTTCTTGTTCTGAAGAGCAGCTTTAAAACATTTCTCTTCACTAAACTACTCTCAAACTGAAACTCTTTTGGGTGCTTTTGCATAGTGGTGAGTGCTGAAATCATAAAAAGGGGAGGAAATGGACAGGCCTTTGTTGCCAAGGCAGTACTGTCATTAATACAGACTTAACATGATCTTAACATGTTTAACACATGTGAAACAGGGTGTACAAAAACTTTTAATAGTCAGGCTCCACCATATTTAGCCTCGATATGTTCCTCTTATCTCCACCTCCTGGTGATTTTTCTCACCTGTGTCTTGTGTGTAACTCCACACTGTAATCGCTCCCAGGTGTTTCTTAGTTTATAAACCTCTGCTCTTTGGGGGCACAGAGCCAGTTTGCCCCTTTATTTGTGGAGTTAAAGACCAAAATCTTGTTGAAAAAAAATAAAATGTGAATCTGATGTCAGGCTTGGAAATGAATGCCGGTGTCAGGGGGCCATGGACAGTCAAACACAAAATATTGTGTATAAATTTCAGAACTGTGCAAAAGTCTTGAGCAACCGCTCATGTCTTTGTATTTTGCTTTGAATCAAAAATACAATTCTATGCCTGTCAAACTGTCTCATCTTTGTTATATTGAACGAAAGAAATGCACTTTAGATGTTATTTTTTCTCTGGTTCAGGATGTCTTTGTTTTGTTGAATGGTTTATACGTAGGTCACTGTGTGGCTTAATGAACAAAAAACATTCCTCTGAACCTGGTCAGGTTCAGGGACTGGACTGAAAATGAGAAAAAGTCCTTCAGGAAGCCTGGAGAACTGTTCCTCAAGACCACACTGAAAATACAAAAAAAGTCTGGATCTCTGGAAGCAAAATGTGAAGAAATGAGGGATCACTCAAGACATTAGCACAGTACTGTGTATTTTACAAATGAAACATACACCTCCAAATGTTGTGGGATCACATTAATGGATATTTTGGATTACAATCAGTACACTGTCATCTTTACGTTTGGTGTCTAATACTCTTTTACATCTGATACTAAATCACACTAAATATGTGTAAATTAAATTTGCCTGTCCTGATCTCCTGATATTAAATGCAGATACAGATCTGACCACCACATGGATCCACTGGACCTCCAGATCAGTCAGAATCTGGGGACATGAACTGTGAAGGACATATTATTCTATTTGGACGCTCCCATGGTGGACAGAGTGAGCACCATGCAGGACACTCAAGAGCACCACAGACACAATGTAGAAATGTAGACTCACCACTTGTTGCTGTAAAACAAATCAGGTCAAGTGACCTGACACGCTTCAAAGTAAAACCACAAATGACCCTGCCAAGCCATTGTTTTGGTTCTGCACCTTTATAAACCTTTATAAATCTTTATCGAGTATTTATTCACCACTACTATATCCATAGAAACGACAGTTTGCAGCGTTGCTATGGTGTAGTTGTAGCTCCAGTCAGTCACTATGTGGACAAGTTCTTTGTTAACAGATGATTTATTCCAAGCTCACCAAGAGGATCGCTCAGCGTTGACATCGTGAGAACTAATGAAATAAAAGTGCTCACATTCAGAAACATCATCATTTCTTAGACATATATAATGATGCCTCCCTTTAGTTTCTTACATTTTCAATAAAGCTAAATGACTTAAACTACCATGTGTGGCATGGTTAATGAATACGGTTACTAAGATAAACCCAGCAAATATAGTTATACATACATAAATGCCTGTTTATCAGACTTTACATGGAACTTAGCTTAACAGAGACACACTGTACACACCTCATTGCCTGCTGTAACCAAACGGGACGAAAAAAAATCTTCACGGCTGCACTTCGCACCTCTTAATGAACTGCTAAAACTGTATTTAACTTTACCACAATAATTGACTTAGTTTCCTTATAAACTTGAGTTCTGCTTAAAGGCGGCGGGGAGACGCAGCAAAACCCGCGGCAACCGCATGCTTCTCCTGCCTTTGTGACACCAAAAAATGTCCGTGCGGAACCTTACTCCCGCTCTAATGAGTTCCAACTCAAATGTGCATGCTTAAAGGAAACTTACAGAAAAACATTTCTAACAGAAACACAATAAAGAACAATAAAACGATTCACTGTCAGTAACAGTGGTGTTGCAATGGTCGCAAATCAGAAAAGTGACACCATCATTGAACATCATCGGAGATGTTTAGATCTTTAACATCTTCATTTTTATCGTATTAAAAACAAAAGAAATAAAAATATAGAGTACGATATATAGTAACAAACTCTTCAGTTTGACAGTGTCTCAGTAAAAAAAGCCACTTCAGCAACTTCCCAGTAAAGGATTAATAAATAAACAAAATATTAGACATGTATTTTATTATTTTGGTTCTCATGCGTCATTAGACTTTCTCAGAGGATCTTTATTTTCATTTTTAAAAGTGGATAAACAATAAAAAAAGTATAAAAGTATAAAATACAACAAACTGTACAATCTTACCATGGAACACTAAAAACCTCACTTCAGCAACTCCTCCACAAAAGGGTTAAAAAATAAAATTAATTAGACTTTGTTTTTTATATTTGCTTCCCAAGCATCATTAGACCTTCTCAAAAGGCCTAGACTGTTACAGTTCAGTGTGTCTCGGGTTAAGGAGCCTTTAAGAATCGCTCATTAGGCGGTGACACTAAACATTACCGATGCTTTTCGAACGTACAGGCCTGATGTGGGTGGCAGTCACAGTTCAGCAGAGAGGGGGCTTTTCGCTGCGTACAGTAAAAAACATTATAAAAATAAATGGAGCGGCGGAGCGGAGTGCGGTGAGGTCTTCTCCGCGTCTGTGGGCCGAGGGGGGAACAGGGGGCTCTGAAAGGTCAGAGTGACTCAGCCTGGATTTATAAGGTTATTCATCACAATCATTTCTGTCCCACTCAATAACAGGAGCTGCTTAGAAACCCAAGAGAGCTACAAAGTATTTTACTGAGCAGAGATTCACTACTGTGAGCACGCCGTCAGCACTGCCATCTGGAGAAACCACACACACACACACACACACACACACACACACACACACTGCACACACACACACACACACATTCAACACAAAACACAGACTACATGTGAAAATACAGTACATGCTACACACACACACACTACAGATAGACTACATGCTGCACGCTTGATTCACTTGAACTGCTTTATCATATTAGTCGGTTCTGTGTGTGTGCGCGTGTGTCTGTGTGTGCAGGACTGGAGAGAGAAGTATGTCCATGAAAACTACTCTAAGATCTTTGAGGACGGAGAGTCTGTGGTGGAACAGCCGTGTCCAGACGTCTACTGGTTCCCCGCCTTTTCAGACAAGATGTGTGATGAGCTGGTGGAGACTATGGAGGATTTCGGCGAGTGGTCCGGAGGAAGACACAAGGTGTGTGTGTGTGTGTGTGTGTGTGTGTGTGTGTGTGGGTGTGTGTGCGTGTGTGTGTGTGCGAGTGCAGTTTTTCCTCCGCTCAGGTAAAACAGACTGTTTGCAAATTTATTAGGACTGATAGATGGACCAGTGGGGTGATAGAGTGAGTGGTGGAGTGATGGAGGAATAGAGTGATGGAGTGAGTGGTGGATGCTTGATAGAGTGATAGAGAGATAGAGTAAAGGAGTGAGAGATGGAGGGATGGAATTATAAAGTGATGTAATGATAGTGATGGATTGGTAGAGTGAATGAGTGGTAGAGTGATGGAGAGATACAGTGTAAAGTGATGGCGTGATAGAGTGAATGAGTGATGGAGAGATGGAGTGATATTCTTTCTCTCGCAGGACGAACGTTTGGCCGGTGGTTATGAAAATGTTCCCACAGTCGACATTCATATGAAGCAGATTCAGTTTGAGAAAGAGTGGCTTAAATTCCTGAAGGAGTACATCGTCCCGGTAACGGAAAAACTTTACCCAGGATACTATCCCAAGGTAACACACACACACTCACACACACACTCATCTACCTGCCCCCTCAAAACACACATAAAATACTTTATGTGCAAATACTGCATTCCCATTCTGTGTGTGTGTGTGTGTGGGGGTGGGGGGGGGGGGGGGGGGGGGGGGGGGGGGGGGGGGGGGGGGGGGGGGGGGGGGGGGGGGGGGGGGGGGGG
>JBBPCY010072847.1:0-10734 GCA_037974405.1 Brachyalestes nurse
GTTAGAGTTAGGGTTCAGTACCCTAACCCTAACTCTAACCCTCTTTTAAGCCGACAGGTGCAAATTTCTCTCCTCAGTGAGCAGTTAGCGCTGATACTGGCTGTGTTACGCACTGTGCATTAAAATACAGGGTAGTGAAGCGTTCTCCTGGCACGTTTGAATAGATTTTATGTCGTGATGGCTTCATGGAAAGTCTAGAGACTAGTCAGAGAGCCCCCCACAGTGTGATGCCATGCAATGAAGGGTTAAAGATGCAGCTTTTAGGATATTTGACACATAGCAGTCCAGTGATCAGTCTGGGCCTAAATCACTACACCTAGAAGCCAATGCAATTTGTCAAGATGCTGTGAGTGCACTGTTCCTGATTGGACATATTCTTCCTTGTATGTAATAAAGGTGCACAGGCCCCCTGGTGGTAGATCTGGCCATACACTACATGGCCAGAAGTTTGTAGCCACCGTCTCCTCCAGTCCTTCAGTCCTCTGAAGTCAAAGGAATTAATAAGGAGTTTTCCCCCCTTTGCTGCAGTAACAACCCCCACTGTTCTGTGGCGGCTAGATGTTGAAGCATTGCTCTGGGGATTTGATTGCAGCCACGAGAGCATTAGTGAGTTGAGGTACTGAAGTAGGGGGATCAGTTCTGAATCACAATCATCGCTCCAAATCATCCCAAAGTACTGGATCATCCCAAGAACTGTGTCACTGCACCACAGTCATGGGCTTATATGCAGCAGCTCCTGCGCCCCTTTAATGCTGCTTTCCTATGGACTCTCTACAAGCTGTGTGAAGACAGTTAAACCTTGTGAGAGCAGCGGGTCTGACTGAAGGGGTGTCTCTTATTATTGGATATATAGGGTATGGTTTTTACAGTGAAGGGCTACACTTAAGGTGCACTGAATCAGGATTGCTACACGCAGGAGAAGATCTTTTTTGCCTTGATTGTGTTATTTACTCACAATCGAGAGAAGGAACCGACAGAGAGAGAGAGAGACAGAGAGAGAGAGAGAGGAGAGAGAAAAAGAGAGAGAGGTTGTGATGGACGTGGTTCCTTTTATTCGGGTGTTTTATTTGGAGGAACAGAAGCACGCCGGCAGGGCGAAAGGCAATTTCACAGCTTCTGGCTCCAGACACACCAAGAAGAGGTGTGTGTGTGTGAGTGTGTGTGTTGGGGGTGTAAAGAGAGGGAGACAAAGATAGAGAGAGAGAGAGTGAAAGGTTTATGTGTTTGTGATGGACAAATACATGGAGTGTTGCAAAGAGCGAAAGAGAGACAGAGAGAAGGAGAGAGAGACAGACAGAGAGAGGGAGAGAGAGAGAGAAGGAGAGAGAGAGACAGACAGAGAGAGGGAGAGAGAGAGAGACAGACAGAGAGAGGGAGAGAGAGAGAGACAGACAGAGAGAGAGAGAGAGAGAGAAGGAGAGAGAGAGACAGACAGAGAGAGGGAGAGAGAGAGAGACAGACAGAGAGAGAGAGAGACAGAGAGAAGGAGAAAGAGAGACAGAAAGAGAGAGGGAGAGAGAGAGAGACAGACAGAGAGAGGGAGAGAGAGACAGACAGACAGAAAGAGAGAAAGAGAGAGAAAGTAAATGTGTATGGGTGAGTGTGATTATGTGCCTGAATGCATGTGTGCAAAGGAAAGAACAAGAGCTGTGAGTGTGTGTCTGTGTGTGTGTGTGTGTGTGTGTGTGTGTTTGTGTGTGTGTGTGTCAGAGTGGGTGTATTATGGAGTTTCATTGAAAAATCTTTATTTGCTGAGGTTAATAAATTGGAAATCATATCACAAAATGTGCTGTTATATTTGGACAGGCCTCCCCAAAGTATTACATACAGAAAATAAACACTAGGTGTGTGTGTAAAAACTTGCTGGAGTGTTTCTCTGTAGAGAATGTGTACTTAAAAACCCCCAAATGAATACAACCATACAGGCCAGTAGAGGGCGCACTGCTGAAGCACCTGGGAGGTGAACGATCCCCATTGGACTTTCATTGATTTGGATGCATTTTTAAAGGCTTTATTCTTTAAAATGCGAATCCGAATCAAATGCACGGCACTTGTGTTTTGAAGCTTGTCTGTAGTGGGACATGACCACAACCTGCGAAGTCTGAATGCATTCGTTTCACTGAGAAGCCTGCTGCGAAAAAAAAACAAAACACTGTTCGTTGCACATAAACATTCATGTTTAAATCACACTGTATGTAATAAAGACTTTTACACTCTTGGTTACTGAAGGAGCCTCTTGACCTGTTAGCTATCTGAGCAATCTGGGTAGCTGCCTAATTCAGCCAAACTATTCATACCCAGGGTGTGTTTGGTGTAGTTTTTAGACATTTTACTTCATAAATCAGAATCAGAATCACGTTTATTGGCAAAGTAAATGTGCAAACACATACAAGAAATTTGGTTCCGGTCGATGGTGTCTCTCAAGCACAACAATGTAAAACACAACAATATGTAAACGACACAAGGAACAATATAGTGAGCAATAATATACAATCTACAATATAAATATGTAATACGGATTTAGATTTATAAATATAAATGTTAAAAATTGTATGAGTATTATTTGTACATATGTTTATACTATTTGTATATAAATATCAGTATGAAAAATATGTACGTACATATACATATATATATATTTATGAAGAGCTCTTTTCCAAAACGCAATAAAAGCCAGATTTTAATAAAAATGACTTTGTCATGCCACCTCTTTACTGCTCCATCAACATTTTTAATGCCAAATCGCTATATTTCCTTGTTTAAGATATACAGAAAGATGCCATTTCTATCTAAACCGCATGTGTGGGTCTAGGTAAAAATGTCATTTTCCTGAAAACTATCAAACTGGATTTATGCCGTTTTGGAAAAGAGCTCTTCATATATATGTACATATTTTTCATACAGATAGTATTCATAGTATAAACACATAGAATTCAGATAGCTCCACCCATCCATATGAAGTCTATGGGGAAGACTAAAGATTCATAAGAGGTTTAGTCTCAAACTCTAAAGCCTGACTGACACTGGTATATATTAACAGCAAAGAAGGATTGAAAAATTGATTTATTGCGTATAAATACGAATAACTGTTATGCCTTCTATTCACATTCACACAGGCTAGGCTGGATGAGTGTGGACTGAATTTGCGTGTGGGGATGATCTCAAAAGCAAGTCGAGGACGTACATTGGATGATGTCTTTGTTCCATACGCTGTAATGAAACTTTAACTACAAGAAACTGGTCTGCAGGTTTTGGACAGCAGCACTAAAGCTCGTCTCTTGACGACGAAAACCTTTTTCCATTTACAAAGAAAGCAGAGTAACATTTTACTCAAGGGCAGTATTCATAAGATTACAAGCCTTTTATGACGACTGACATAAATATAAACTACATTCATTAAGGCTGATAAAGTCTCAGTTGTCCTAAAGGATACTTTACTTGGGTTCACCTCAAAAAGTGTAATGACAATTGACGCAAGTGCCTATGAAGGTTAATGTCAGTTGTCATAAAAGGCTTATGCAGGTGTCATGTAGCCTTAGGAACGCAGCTCTAATGTAGTGTTAAATATAACTACATAATGTTGTTCAATAAAACAGCCAGTTTAGCATCTTAGTCTTTATGAAATAATACAAATTCAGTGTAAATAGGGGAAATATAGGAGTCTCAGTGTGAATAGCTTGGATTGGCCTCGGTGAATTCCGATTTTTTTTTAATTCTAGCTTAATTTAATTGTTCAGAAGGAAACAGAGTCACTCAGAGTGGTTTGCTAAGTTCTCCAAATTAAAGGAACGTACCGACTGTGATCGCTGATTTTCTTTGCAGTGAGGGTGAATGGAACTAAAGGTCACAATGTGTAGGATGCAGATTTGTTTTTAAACACTGATAATGGTTAAATAATAATAAACATGAGTAATAAGTTTCGTAGGGGTACTATTTTTCTTTTTCTTATTTTTCTTTAAAATGTCCTGCATGTACAGCCAAATGCAAGAGTTTGACCACCTCCAGTAAAACTGTAATATTCTCTGTGTCTCTTCCCTCTGTTTTGGTTTGTTGCAATGTTTTGCCTTCCCCCTGTTTCCTCGTCTATGTTGTTGTTTACATGCTCCAGGTGTGTATGTTTTTTGATTATGTGTCTGTTCCAGGTGTTTAAGTTTTTGTCTTAGCCCCGCCCCCTTGTTATCCTGTTCACCTGTTTCTCTTTTGTTTGGTTTGTATAACTAGCCCCAGTCTTCTGTCTAGTTTTGTTGGTTCTTAATGTTTTTGCTCAGTGTCTCCCGCTCTTGGTATTTTTGTTTTTCTTGCTCCATTTTTTTTTTCTTTGAGGTTTCCTCTGTAAAGGGAGCATCTGGCAGACACCTTTACAGTCATTACTTACAAGGACAGTCCCCCTGGAGGCACTGAGGGTTAAGTGTCAAGGACACAGTGGTAGAAACTGGAACCTGCAACTTTGCAACTTTGTGGTCATCAGGTTCACAGGCGAATATTTTACCCACTACCACCCTGTGGTTTGCCCTGTACTTCTCACTGTGTTTTTTTTACCTTGTCTCATTTTTATTTAGTTTGCTTTGTTTTGTTAGTGCCTCTTTTGGTTCAGTGTTTTGTCTCCATTTAGTCTCCCGTTTCTTGTCCCTTTGTTAATAAAAAAAAAAATCACTTTAGAATGGAGTGTTTCACAGCGAGCCCACTCTGAAGGCCTTAAAGTGGGAATTATGTTTGGAGGAATTAATAGAATTATTGCTTAACGTTTTTGAACAATGCTGCCTTAATCACAAAATCAGTGCCTTCTTTCTTATTGGCAGTCCTTTCTCTGTGTCTCTGCTCTCTGTGGGACAGGCAGGTAGAATTAGGTGCTCATGTACTGGGCAGACAGCGGCAGAATGGCCTTGCCACAAGTGATTATGGGCGGAATGAGGAGGCACTGCCTCAGGCTTTGTGCTGCCCGGTGGGAAACGGGACGCTTGCTTATTCTGCGGACTGTCGATGGATTGGCCCCGACAGTGTCTAAAACAAGCCCGGGGTTTGCGGTTTGGAGATTACTGCTTTTGTGCATCCATTGTTCACACACACACACACACACACACACACACACACACACACTTTTGCTGTGCTAAACCCAACCCTTAACTACAGGAACCAAAAAAAAGCTTGCAGGGAGCGACCGAATGTCCCCCCAACGTCAGGAAGTTCATGTTTCCCTGCCGAATGTAGACACAGACATTCACATTCTCTCTCCTCGCCTTTACTTACACTTTATCTGTCTCTCCGTTCTTTCTCCATTTTATTACGTTTTTTTGTTTTTTTGTTTTTTTTTTCAACAAAAGACCCTGCCAAGTTATGGTCATTATTTAAAAACAAGCTAATCCTACCCTGCCTCCGGGGATTTGCATTATTATTTTTTTTCTCTCCCTCCTCGAGACCTGGCAGAATTTCCTATCAGCTTAAGTTTCTCTTTGTGTGGGAGAGAGCTTGCCCGGGTAATTTTCCCAGGTAATTCTTCTCTGATTTATGAGCCGACGTGAATATGAAATTACCATCCGAAGCCATTGCTGAGCTGTAAGCATGAACCAAGTAAATAGCGGCGACCAAACACGCCTATTGGAACTAGGCCTTCAGTTTGGGCCTTAAACATCTAAATGCGCCTTTATGATAAACGCTATTTTTTTGCTAGCACACCTACGGGATTCAAGTAATACGTGAGAACTAAGCTAACACCATTGTGCATGAAGGGCTGGAGCTTGTGAAAGACATTACATGTTTTTACTTAAAGCGTATAACAGACATGAAAATATATGTGAGCTTCTTTGTTACATTTCTACAGTGACTCCTTCAGTCCTGCTCCTGCTAAAACGATCTGAAACAAACCCACTGGTGAGGCTGCTGATCATATTCTTAGTCTTTAGTGTTTCTAGAACGTCCAGAAGGCATCTAAAGTAAAGAGGTCCCTTATAGACCAGCCACAGCACACAGTGTGAACAAGGAGAATTGTTTCACTGCATTTAACCCATTCACCAAGTGAAGCAGGGGGCTGCCACCAACGAGGGGCGCCAGGGAGCAGTGTGTGGAGACGGAACCTTACTCGCAGTGTTCAGATTTGAACCCACAACCTTCTGATTGCAGGGGCAACACCCTAACCACTAGGTCATCAGCTCCCCCACATGATCTATAGCAGGGGCGCAGATGGGGGTGGGTACGGGGGGGATGTGTTCCCCTCAGACCTCAAGCCGGCCTCGCCCCTAATCTAAAACCTGAACATGTCAGTCCATTTTCTCTTCGAGCAAATAGCTCCTAGCGGTACGTCTTGTGTTCTTGTTCTGGGGTCCTGTGACATAAGAGCTGCCTCATTGGTGCCCGTCCCCAAGTCGCGCCCCCAAGCTCCATCCCCCATCACCGCAGATTCGTCCCCCCACATTAAAAATGCTATAAGCGCATCCCCTGATCTATTGGAACCCACTGCAGATCATGTGATTGGTTAATTCCTAATTATGTTGGATCTGTTAGCCAATGGGATAGATCTATATATACCTAGATACTACAGAGAAATTATGACATGATTTTGTTTAATAAAAATGAACAGGAGGCTTTCTAGTAAATATAACTTGGAGGTGGGTTCTTCTGGCAGTACATCCATTGTAAATGCTCATCTAGTTGTTAACAGAGTTGTTTCTTCCAGAAAAGGTTGCAGAGGTCTCATGCTAACCTGGCTTTTCACCCGATTCACCGTAGTTAATTCCAAGGCTGAATCAAGCGTATTAGAGTGGAGGCAACATTATACTGTGCACTGAACTGGACTTAAAGTTTCCTGCTCTAGACCAGAAGTGACCAACCAACCTTGCACCTGGAGATCGACACCCCCTGCAGAGGCTAGTTCCATGACAATCTGCACCTGAGCCAACCTTTAAAAGCCTAGATTCTCCAATTTCAGAGCTTTAGCTCTACTGGGAGAAGAGATTTCTCCCTCACTGATGTTTGAGTTGCTCAAAAGCACAGTTGTTGGTCTGCTGTGGCACATGACCAAACCTAGCATAGTTAATTGCCCTATATGTGCCATGCAAACAGATGCATTTTACAATTGTGAGGTTGGACCAGCTTTGCAGAACTCAGTTTCTGTCAAAATTAGGGGTTTGAGTTTTGACCAATTCTGATATTTGAGTCTCTGTAAGAGTTATTGATTGGATAACTGCAAAAAAAATGGAAAAGACTGAAAAACATAAATCTTATTTAAGAAGTAAAAATTTCAGTTGCCAAGTGTTGCGAATGGAAATCATTAGGTTTCCATGGCAGTTAAGTAATAGAGGCTTCTTCTTCAGGCTAAATAAAATGACGCTGGATGCATCGCCTACACGGTTTTTATTAATTTGACTAAGAAACGTATTTTTACCATTTTTGAATCTAGCCAGAGTAACATCAGCCAGAGTCGTTAGCCTTGTTAGCAAAAGGGTGCAAATGTACTATTCTGTTAAAACCAACTGGCATTTTGAAGCCAAAGTTAACATTTTAATTATACGTTAGCCTGTATTTTTCTTTTTCTCTTTGCCAAGAAATTAAATCAATTAGTCATCGAATCAAGTACTTGATTATCTGTGCTCAGTTTGGATCATTCAGTTTGGGCCACAGATGTCAAAACAAGAAAAAAAAAAAGCTACCATTGCTGTTTCCCATTCTAACAGCTGACTAAAACCTGATTAGACAGACAGTGGTGTATCTAGGACTTACAGACTATGTATTTTTCACTTGCCACATTCTCTATGAAGACCTAGAAGGACATGAGTGTTCAGTCCAAAGCACATGTTATAGAGATCTATGAATAATTACATCATGTCAGTTTCATGGATTGAGCGTTTACTTGGGCCCATTCGGGTGAACGTGATGCAACGGTAGGCAAGGCCCTTTTGTTCACAAGCCTGAAAAAACGCAATACTAAGCAATGGTCATGTGACTGGGGAAGGAAATCACACCGACTAGCTGTTTAACTGTGAGGGGTATAATTAGTTCCGCACACAAACAGTCAGGAGGGCCACATGAGTGCCCAGTGGTGTGACCACGAAAGCCACCCAAACATGCGTATGTAAAAGGCCACAGGTGCAATGCACCCACGCTTATAGTCACGAGTCCCGATGTACACATGCTGCTCGAGTGCAAAAACACACACACACACACACACACACAGCATACATGCCTCTCAGGGTTGATCCCTCATTTGTTTTCATGCCAAAGTGATCAGTTAAGCTGCAGTGTGCTGAGACAAGCAGAGGAAGAAGAGGAGAGCCTCTTAGAGTGAGAATGGAGGCGGGACCATGTGTGTCAACACACCTTTTGTATTTAATCTGATATGTTGTGAGTGTGTGTGTGTGTATATGTCTGTATGTCTGTATGTGTGTGTGTGTGTGTGTGTGTGTGTGTGTGCATGCTCACATGCTTGTCAATGTGCTAGCAGCCTGATGCATCGACTGGGACTTTATTTATTTATTTATTTATTTATTTATTTATTTATTTATTTATTTATTTATTTTTAAATTACAGTCTTTTAGATGCAAATGCGGGTCACGGTCAGTGTTCAGACAAGTGGAGCGCTCCACAAGCACGCACATTTAATATTCCATCCATTGGTACAGTAATGTTAATTAGCCGTAAACAAAGCTTTTGGAGAGACGTGACCTCTGCGCCGCCTCACGTTTGAGAAAAGCTTTCAACAAACTGTCATCTAAATGGAACAGAAAAACCTCTTCTCTTTTCTCCAGATGACTCTTCACGCAAAAAAAAAGAACCTCAAGATACCCTTCGCGCAGCCTCAGAGATCCACTTAGCATCCATTCCGAGGCCACAGAATGCTTTCCGGATCTCATCCATCTCAAAGCAAGGCCCATTAGCAAGCCACAGATGTGTCTGATGAAAGAAACGCTCGCACACTGGAGTGGGAGGCCTTATTTTGTCCTGTTGTAATGAGCATCAAGCTTCTGTGTCGAGATGTGTTTTATTTTTGGGGGAGGATTAATTGCACCTGAATGATCTGTTCTCCGAGCATCTTGCCTAAGAAAACACATTTTGTCCAAGTAGTTCTTAGATTCCTTAAATATGCCGCCTGTTAGGGTTGTATGAATTACTAACAAGGCTGTGTGGCAAAGCAATGTGCCAGAAAGTTTCTTGACTCTTTTTGTTCCAGATGGTGGGTGTACTGTTGTAAGTGCCAAATTTGTGACCTGAACAAGCTAGAAGGTGTTGTTACAATTGTGTCATCCAACCAGAGCTGTAGTCATGAGCAACTTTGTCAAATCCAAGACAAGGTTTGGGTCCAAGTCAAACAAGTCTAAAGAGGTTTGAGTCCAAGTCAATGCTGAATCCAAATGAGAAAGACAGAGTTAATACTGAGACCGAAAAAGAGGTTTCTCTTTGGAACTTGCTGACTTGTTTACAATGTTTATGTGACGCTTGAGAAAAGGTTTATCTTCTGTTCTAACATGATCATTATGCCATTAAGCCATATTACTTATTTAAGTATATAAATCTGACTTGATCAACTTGTCTCACAGATATCATGTCTGTTGCTGAAATGTAAATTATGAGTATTATGGGGGTTCAGTACGTACCTCGGTTTTGGGGTCACGGCTCGATATGGGTTTGGTACAACAGGAAGAAGCAACAAATCCCCAGTGCTGGCTTTTTTCTGTTCATTTTGAACAGACAGTAGTATTTGGTCATAATATGTCACAAGAAAGTAAGTGAGATGGGTAAATGTTTTAAAGGTCGTTGTTTAATGTTTCCATATGAAACTATTACAGAGCCTGTTCCTTTAAGGAACCATGCATGCTGGGATATGTAGATTTTCAGGGGTGTGTGTAGTAGCGTGGGGAAGTTTTTCTGTGTTTTTCATGGCTGCTCCGTTTGTGAGTGCTTTTCGCCACTCGAATGCTCTTTTAGAAGAAAGGAAATAAATTCTCCTGTTCTGAGGGAGGAAAGCACAGACCTAGCTCCCGTATCCTCTCATTTTTGGACCTGCTGAGCGAACGACGCCTGCTAACACCGAGGCGAGCAGGCAACAAAACTCACTCGCTTGTAAATTTAGGTCCACTTCACTTTAATCACGTCTTCTCCGTCGTACCGTGTATTCTCCGTACAACATCATGTACCGGACCGTGACCCATGTACCGTAATGCATCTATACAAATACACATACTGTTACAGCTCTACAAAACGCAGAACGGCTCCAGTTTATAGAACTTTAGGACCTGAAAAACTAAACACCAACTACAGTAAGACAAACTGCAATCAAAAGCTCCTCTTCAAGGGTCAGAGATCTCAGTATTTATACAATAACACTTTAATTCCTGTAAAAAGGTTTAAAAAGTGGGGTTTTAATACCAACACATCCTTCAAGTACCTTGGTTTCTTTGAAAAGGCCTTCTGTTTTTACTTTTTATTTTCCAGTTTTCCACTTCGCCACCACTGTTAAAGAAGATATTTCATGTGCAGTAACACAGGTGTCCACTGCTCTCGCAAATTTCCCCCAAAATTCAGTGTTTAAGGTGAAAACAGGAGGTTCAGGGTTTGGTGTGAAACTTCCACTATACACAGTGGAGGTGAATGGAACCTGACATTTGACTCCAAAATCTCCTCACAGAAAGTTCTTCCATCAAATGGTTCTGGTTGCGCCGCCTGACGCTTGAGACGTTGTTCTACCAGAGTTCTGAGAAGATTTTGGTCCTAAAACTAAACCCATTCATGGTGGAGGGATACATG
>JBBPCY010072848.1:0-10734 GCA_037974405.1 Brachyalestes nurse
TACAATAATTGGTTAAGTCACGGAACGCATGTCAGCGTCAGCCAATCAGAGGCAGAGACTGCATTGTGTACACAAGCATGCACAGAGTGAGGAAAAAAAACTCTCGACTAGTCGACTTCTCTCAGGCAGAGTCAACTACTGCCTCTGAAGCCGACTAGTCAACTTTTGTGTTAATGCCCTAATATATATTTATATATATATACACATATATACAGTAACCCCCCACTTTAGCGCAAATTAGCAGTTGCGGTTTCAGTCCAACGTGGATTTTTTCTGAGAACCAAACAAATAATTGTTCGTTGAAATCCGGCACTGATGTGGAAACATTTTTTCTGCTTTTGTGACTTCTGGGCTCATCTGCCACGCCCCTTGTCCTCGTGCTGGGTTACTAAACTCCGCGCCCAAACATAAACAACCAGCATGAGGACGAGGGGGCGTGGCGGACAAGGCCCAGACCTCACAACTTTTTCGTGCCAGTATATACATTTTCACACATTTAATTTGTCAATTAATAAGAAAAATATACTTGACTAAAATTTGTATGTAAACATTAACATAAATTCAGCTACATTCCCGTATAAAAAGAACTATAAATGATTTTAGTACTGTGGAGAGAAACACAAAGAAAGTACGTCTTGGGATGGTGAAATACGTTATTTTTTTCTCCTTGCTGCTGATTGGCTGCTGCCCTTTGACTCTGCTGCAGTCCAGAATTTCCCCCGTGGAGCATCTCCAGTGTTCTTGTGTTTTTCGTTTTGTTCTTCTTAAAGCCCTGTTTCTTTATTATTGTAAATTAAATTAATTTATTACTGTATTTACCTGCTTATACCAAAGAAAACATGCTGCATGAATTACAGTACAGTCTATAAACAGGGGTAACATCAGTATTTACATTCTAGCACTGCAGGAGTTCATTGTACACTGTACAGTACGATAAGGGTTTACCTTTACATTTTCTTTAAGGGTAAAGAGTTTAAAATGAAACATCACATTATTATTTACTGTATAATGCTATTTGTATTTATTCTTTTTAGTTTTATTTAGTATATTTGGTAGCATTAATATGACACAAACATGCAACCTGCTCATCTAAACAGCTGATTATTTTCACAGGTGACTTCTACACACACACATACACACACACACCCACACCCACCCACTCTAGAAGGGTGCGGGACTCCAAGGTGTGTCGGTGTGTTTACACTCAAGGGGCAGATGTCATGACTCCCGAGCGCTTCGCTGTGTCACGCCGTGTCTGTGCTTCCTCCCCACGCTCTCGCTCTCTCTGAGGCGTGTTTGAACACATCTGCCCCCACTTCCTCAAAGCCAGAGCGCTCTGTTTGGGGGCGGGGCTCGCACAGGTGACCCATAAAGAGCGCTCTCCCCTACCGCTCCTGTTTCACTAGCTGTCCGCGCGTCCACAATGCCAGCTGATCTCCTATTGTGGGTCCTCGCCCTCTGCGCCTCGTTCGCTGCCTCAGGTAAGACACTGGATACACCCGCAGCTCCACACACAGCGACTGATTAACCTTCGCCTCAGAGCTGGGGAGGCCTCACTGACAAGAACCACCACCTTATTCATTAGTGAAAAACTTTTAGACTTGTTTGGTTGAGGGGTGGAGATGTATTTCTTTCAAATCTGAGTTTGCTCATTAACAGAAATGTTTATTATTAAGATTCTATTGATTTTCCATGTCCTGAAGGTCCAGTGGAAGTCCAACCGGCACGGTTTTGAAATATACCTAGTTCAACTGTGGTCTGCCAGGCTTAGTGAGTGTGTTTGAGGAAGGGATTAAAAAACTGTGCTTTTAACCAAACCTCCAGGACCTGACCAGGACAAGTGAGCAAGATGTTTAGTTTAACATCTTAAACGTCTTAACCAGACGTATTGTGTCGCAGTGTGTAACATGACCACTGCAGAAGCTGAGACTGAATGATTTGACTGCTGCAACAGATAAAAAAGGGACCATTTGAATTATGTAAATGCTGAGTAAGGATTTAAAAACAAAGTTAATTTTGCAGACAAACCAAACCATGCAAGAGGAAAAGAGGAGAGTGTGATAGTTTGTCGTAGTGATTTCTAGCTGATTTATGTGAAATTAAGTAAAAAGCATCTATTTGAAAGCAACTACAAGATTTCATTAAGACTGTCCATTCACACGTGTGTCGGCTGCCGATTATTTTTTTTTGAGCAAATGTAGCCAAATGTAAAAGTACAGAACTTCTAAATTTTAGCTTAAGTTCTTAAAATGCGCCACGTATGAAGGAAATATCCGAAAATCTTGCATGTTTCCAAAAAACATCGTAATAGAGTGTCAAGATTCTGAAGTTTGAACCTTCACATCATAAGATAGTGGCTAGAAGCTCCAGAGTTTGCATTGATATTATTCAGGAAGGTGGTGCCGCTACACAAATGAGTCAGAATAAATTTGGGTCATGTGCCTCCTAGAGGCCAGCTTACCATACAAAGTTTGTAATTTTTCGTGAAACGGTTGTCGAGCTATTGCCCAAAAAAAGTCAGTTGTACCTACCGCTTCTAACCAAGTGTTCTTCTAACCAGTATATTATTACCTGCATGAATCTGCACAGATCTGAGGCACTAAATGTTAAGGTTTGCTTTGAGACTTTAGTTCCCCATTGGGGCGATCTGACTGAACTGTTTCCCCTGTTAACCTTTGTGAAAATTTGAATTTGGGTGGGTCATGGTTACCTTTAGACTTCGATATATTCAATTCAATTTATTATTTTTTTTATGATATACGGAAAAACCTTTAAACCATAGAACTCTAGTCTACTGCTTTAAAATATGATAAAATGGCAAAAATAAAGGTTAAGCAAAACCAGTAAAAACTGTTCTGTAGCTCAAGTAGCTCAAATTGTGAATAAAGCAAAATCTGAGCCCCAAACATGTCTTTGCTTGTCTACTACACTTGGGGTTGGAGGCATAGTGGGTAAAACACTTGCCTCTGGACCAAGAGGTCATGGGTTCGAATCATACCATCAGCACACCACCACTGAGTCCCTGAACAAGACCCTTAATCCCAAGTTGCTCCAGGGAGACTGCCCCCTGTAGTTTGGAAGTTGCTTTGGATAAAAGCGTCTGATAAATGCCATAAATGTGTAAAACTGGCCACATTTGTTTTTCCTGGATCAATTCTTTTAAAGAACGATAGCATTGCTTACAAATAGGAGAACATGTAGAACAGGAATGGCAGATTTATAGCAGCAACCAGAGTTTGTTAGGTAACAGCAGCTAATCTTAATCTTAGACGTATGTGTTTATGATTCCCCAACCGATAAAGAACAAAGTATGTAATTATTAACTAACTAATGGAGTGCCATGCCTGCAGAAACAGAAAGCAAACACTAATGCTCTTCTGAGAAAGTGCCCAAAATCATAAACCATTAAGGGTAGCTGGTGGCCTGTGGTCAGGGTGATTCCCCTGCGATCGGAAGGTTGTGGGTTCAAATCCCAGGGCTGCCAGAGGCACCACTGAGGTAGCCTTGAGCAAAGTACCGTCCACACTGCTCCCCGAGTGCCATTATCGGGTTAAATACAGTTTCCTCCGGGATCAATAAAGAATAAAGAAAAGAAGAAACAAATACTGCTGGGACCATAGCACACACTAGCTGTGGTCCTTCCACACGAGTCCAGCTCACCTTGCTTTCCCACGACATAAACAGTCAAAGCAGACACCGACTGGAGAGATTTCCCTCTCCACCCACTACGAGGGGCCGTAACAGGTCTGGGCCCTTCTTGCATGGCAGATTAAGCACACGCCCAAGTTCACAAAGCATTTTAAAAACAAAGCTGGAGGCCGCACCGCCCAGCCTATAGAGCAGTTAAACATTCAGGATCTTTGCTGAGGATCCAGTTGTGAGTTCTTCTTGTTCTTCACCAATATTTTTCTTCTCTTCCTTTGTTTGTGACAGGTTGCCACACACTAGATGGGGTGAAGGTGTATGAGGTGGTTCGACCAGTCAGAGTGCATGACCTTCACAAGAGAGATTTAGAGGTAAGAGCTCACCTGTCTATTTCACCTCAGAGAAGTAGAAGCACCATCATGTCCAACCTAATAGCAGCACGCGGCATAAATAGAAGAATAAAAGGAAAATATTTAGCGTAGCTTTGGAGCCCTGAAGCTAAAGGTGCTAACAAACAAAAGTCAAACAAAAAGCCTGAATAATTTCTGTAAAAACACACCAAAAAAAAAATTCTCAAACCACACTCAGAGCTTCACTAAGGGCGAGCAGACCTCTGGATGTGGTTTACCACTGCTGTGGGAACATCAGTGCTAGGGTTGTGTGAAACTGCCAGTTTGGTTTATTTGTATCGCTCATACAGGTGGCGGCCCCCTGCTTCACTTGGTGAATGGCTAATATACAGAGAAAGAAATTTCACACTGTTTACGTATAGAGCCACTTCACACTGTGTCCTGAGCAGGGGATGTGTTTCGCGGGAATCATTTGATCGATTCTGGTGACTTCTGCGTTCTAGTGTTTGCTTTGCAACTCGAGTTCTAAACTAAACAAGGAACAGTTAGACCCTAAATACCTTGTCGCAACTCGGAAAATGTGTAAAGCTGATCTTTGCCTTAAGGCCATGCTTTGCGGTTGCATGTTTCCTATCTATGGTTGTGAGGCTGGACAAGGGAAAATTCCATTCATAATAACCTTTGTTATATCGTTTATTGTAGGGCTGTCACTAACAATTATAGAAGTGGTATGGGTTTTTTTTTATATGGCCAAACAATAAAAACAAGCTTAAATGGAAAAACAACTAGGTGTGGCATCCGCTGTCCATGCACTGCTAATGGCGGCTTACACTGTGCGATTTTCGGCCCATTTTAAGACGATTTTTCACTCGTGTGACCATTTTGGGGATCGGCCTGAGTTTCGTATTAATTGTTTGTCGTGCGTCGTGTAGTATACAGGGGGTAACACCTCACAACCAGCTCCTGATCAGCAATCGTATGGGCACAAGAAAACCAAACCTGTGAAATCGTAGTCGCCACTCGTGAGGGTATTGCCGATTTAATGTAACCTCTCACACTGCGCATGTGCAAACACAGAAATGGAGTGAAAAAGATGGAGCAGCATGGCAGTGCATAGAATGGAACAAATTGCCAAGGCAGCGCGTTTCTCTTTGGTGAGCATTCTCAAATTCTCAGATGACCGTCTCCCCACTTCCAGGTTCTTCTTCTGTTTACGTTACAGTTCCAGAAACAGTGTGAGCAGTCAGGTCGCATCAGAGCATCGGGCCATGCAGTGTGAGAACATGAATCGTGAGCTACGAACTTCTAACCCCTGCGATTCAGTCGTACAGTTTGAGCTGGAGCTGAATAACGCGACTGAAAAAATCGCACAGTGTGTGCCCAGCTTAATTTAAAGCTTGAACCAATGAATAAACAGGTGCAGATAATTCCAGATGATCAGTATACTGGTGGTGCTAAATGCTGAGTGGTTGGAACTTTATCTTTATTGGGCTCCTTGTATCTTTATTCACTTTGCAGCCTGTTGCAGTAAAACGTTTGTTACTGTTTCTTTCATTCAATTTACTCCGTATGCTCAAGATAACAGAAAATAATATTTCTGCACGAACAAGGTATTCAGAGCAAAATGTGAAATGAGGGGTGGCTCAAGACTTTTGCACAGTTCTGTATCATCTGATGTAGCATAGTTTGTGTTGATCATCCTCTAGCGTCTGGTCAGTTTCTGGCTACAGGACAATGTTGGCTGGATATTTTTGGTCGGTTTACTCTTCTTTGTCCAGCTGTGGCACTGAGGTGTTTACAAACTCCAGCAGCACTGATACACTCCGTACATTTTACACACACACACACACACTAAAAAACAGATGGACTATTGCCTGAGATTATAAAGCGTGAAGTGTACCTGCAGTGTAAGTGGAACTGATAAAATGGGCATTTGGGCAATGGCTGTACATACTTGTGCTTAGTTGGTTTACTTTCCAGACATGAAAATAGTTTTTTTTATATATATATAATTTTGGTCTATGTACACGACACTATTTGCTTCAGAGAAAGCTACTTCGACCCTCTGTGTACTTGTGTATGTGGCGGGGCTGACAATAAACTCTGTTGAATCTTGTTAGTGTGATTTTTGGTGTTAGTTTTAGTGTTTTTACTTAGAATGCAATCTGTACATGTTGTTGCATTAAAAACATTATCTCTGAAATAGTTACAGATGAACTTCAAAGTAAAGTAATTAACTCCCTTTATTGCCTGTTATAATGTACTGTATCGATTGGCCTGTTCATCTTGAAATGTGTACACAGTGTAAAGGGTTGCTTTTTAAAAATACTAAAAAAAAAAAGGGTTGATGACAAGATTTGTAGGGCATTTCTTTGAAATCTGTGATGTCGTGTGTCCGACTGCAGAGATGCGCCGCGGGGATCCTCTCCCCCAAGCCTTTCAGGCTCCAGTGGACGTGCACGCCAGCGAGGATGGGCAGGTGTACATGTTCAGAGGCAGGCAGGAGGAGCTGGAGGGATCCTCAGAGGACGAGGAGCTCAACGTTATGGAGCTCCGGCCACGGAACCGGGACACTTCATCCCAGGAGCGAAGCGGCGTGGGAGAACTTTTACTCCTGGAGAGAAAAATCTCCCACGAGGACAGCCTCAACAAACTGGCCCTGCAGTACGGATGCAAGGTATTTGATTTTCTGCATTTCCGACTCTTGTTCATTTGTGTTTGTACGTTGCTGAGGAAACAATTAAGCTGAATAAGCATCTGAAAAGGCCTTTCTTGGGGAATAATGTTGTTTTTCATCATTTTATCCCTATCTCATGACAGCTCTCATTAGTGCTTAAGCTTTTTAGCTAATAAAGCTTTGTTGCAAAATATGCATTGTTTTAGGAAAGAAAACTGTCTGTTACAAAAGAAAGATCCTTTATCACAGAATGGTCCCACAGTATTAGTACGTAGCTGTTTTAGAATAGCTGTTAAAATGTTTGCAGGCATTTCTTCTTGCTGAAAGGGCCCATATCCTACATTTTATCTAGTTTTTTCTTTTTTTCTGTTTATGTTATCTGTGTGATGTTATGTGTTAAACGCTGTTAAAAGGGGGGTGGGGGGGGGGTAAGAAAGTGACAAAAATCCCATTAAAGTGGCTCTTTAATTAACACTAAGTTGTATTGAAAATTAAAGACTAAGAACTTTTTTTTTTCTCAAGAATGTAAACTGTCTTAAAATATATTGTATTTTTTTGGGGGGTGGGGTTTTGTTTTATTTTGGTGTTCAGGTGGCTGACATCAAGCGAGTAAACAACTTAATCAAGGAGCAGGACATGTATGCACTGAAGTCCATCAAAATTCCTGTGAAGAAGCATGGCCTCCTGACAGAGACAAACTCGGAGTTCAAAGATCCTCAGCAGTGGGCTTCCTCGAGTCCGTCTCCTCCTGACCAGCTGCAGGATGCTGCCTCCTTTGCCAGGCCTCGGGTGCAGCAGTACACTGACTTCCTAAAAGAAGTGGACAATGACATTGAGCGCCTGATCCAAAGCACAGAGGCTCAGGAGGAGGTGTTTGATGGAGCCAGGCCCTACGGATCAAGAGGCAAGCGTCTGACTGGCTCCGGTGCGGACTGGGGGATCCAGTGGTGGAATGCTGTGATAGCCATGTTGCTCATTGGTATCGTCTTACCAATTTTTTACGTGGTGTACTTTAAAACCCAAGATAACAAAGAGTCTGCCGTGGATGATAGCATGGCAAACATCACTCTGGCTACCTCAAATAATTCAGGGTCGAGCTTCAGTACGGCTAACCCTAACAGCTTGATTAGGAAGCACTTGGACAAACCATAGACTGAAATGAAACCGACAGAATGCCTAAGACGTGGCCTTTTTAAATCTGTGCTCACACAGTCATCGGTACTTCACAGAAGTGTTTAACGTTGGTACAGTTCAAAAGGTATACTGAGCCACACCAGCAGTCAAGTTAAAGTGAAGAATTCAGGAGAACTTCAAGGAAGCTAAGTATTTAATTTACGTCTTTAGATAGAGTTCCTTCATTGAATGTTATTTTTAATAGTATTAAAATGACATGAAATGCAATCTCTCAGAAATGTCAATAGGAAGCTAAAGAAGGCAGTATAATGCAAATAAAGTAACAGTTTTTTCCCTTTAGCCATTTTGTAAGAATATACAGTCAATTACTGAAAGGAAAAAAATACATAGGATTAAACTTTTATGCAAATAAACTAAAATCCAAATCAAAATATCTTCCTTCACTGTTTAAAGAAATGCCAAAGAGTAATACCATGAACAGTGTCTTGAAGAGTAGCCATTCAAAAGTTGCCACGGGTGTGATTGGTTACATAATCCCTCATATGTAGCAGTACACTTTTGATTCTGACCGTTTTTTCCAGAAAACAAATTGACAAATATCTTTATTAGATGGGCTTTAATTATGTGTACCACAGCCTTTGATTGGTTTGTTGCTGGTCACGTGGGTGTTCAAAGGACTAAAAACAAAGACCGATTCATGAGGTCAGTTTGTTTCATTTTCTATTACTTGGTTTCATTCTAATGTTTATCTTGTCTGAAAGAATGAGATGCATTCTGTGCATCTTTTTTAGTGTACCCTCTTTTTCACAGTACTGTGTGACAATGTTGTATTGATGGTGCCAATGAACAGAATTACATGTACTCTGTGTGCATGCTTATGTTAAGTGCAATAAATATCTTTGTTTAATTGAAAGTACAACAGCAGCACAGTTGTATTTGTACTGCTACATAAAGATTCCGTTCATTTGACACAGGCTATGGCAGACGTGTTAGAATTCAACTTTTTTCCAAGACACATTAACGGGACCTAAGGTTCATTTTAAAGCTGCATATTCACAGCGTTTATAGTTATGGACAAAATTATTTGGTCATTATTTAGAATGTCTGAACCAACATTGCAGAGTTATAGCTTTAATGTGGGGGTAGTTGTATCCACATCATGTGACAGAAATCACAATCATTTTCACAAATAGCCCCCAGACCCTTTATCTGCTTATCTGTAAGTGTAATAATGAGGTAATGACACACACCTGACCACCGAACAGCTAAACCATTTTCTAATTACATTTGAGTCCCTAAACATGGTACATTTTGACATGCTATGTGTATAAATGGTTTTAACTGGATATTGTTCACCTGATTTGGAGGTTGATATTAAAGCTGGAAGTCTGCACTTTGAGCATGTATTTTCTATCTATCTGTCTATCTGTCTATCTGTCTGTCTGTCTGTCTGTCTGTCTGTCTGTCTGTCTGTCTGTCTGTCTGTCTGTCTGTCTGTCTGTCTGTCTGTCTGCATGCGTGACCAGGGAAGCCCCAAAGCTTCCCCAGGACAAACAAGTTTGAGAAACACTGGTCTATTGAAACCTAGTCTAATTTTATATTCCGCTATTTATTATTACGTTGCCATGTTGGAGATACTACAAGTTGCTATTTTGAAGGTTTTCAAAACTTGGTGTCTACTGGGAATTTCTGTCACACCCAAGCAATCCGCTCACTGCTAGAGCATAGCCATTGACCTATTGGCTGATGAATACAACTGTTAGTATTAATGGAGCTCTCAACTTTCTCGTCCAACAAGATCGTTTTTCTTTTTATCTTTGTCAAGGACACAACTGCCTGCGGGGTGCAATATCTCTGGGTCTGTAAAATACGAAGAGCCAAACGCTAAAGCCAGACTGACTGGCTGTCCTTTTAAAAAAAGTTGTGATAACCCCACACCCAAGAGACAGAGGATCCCCATCCAGAGTCAGTAAGCAAAGATTGTATCTCTCTGAGCATTTAAATTCAGCTTTATTTCATTCTATTGCACTTTACAAGAAACTGACTCAAACAGGGGTGTCCAAAGGATCCTTGTTCATGGTGTGCACATTCAAAAAAGCTGCACCATGCAAAATCTACAAGTGGAACCAGCTAGTAACCATCTTGGCCTTTTGATGTAGACGGACAGAAAGTCTCATTTTGCTCATTCTCGTTCTGCTTGATTTGTAGTTGTCCGCTAATAAAAGCAAATATATTTCTTGGCTAGTAGTTCATTATTTGCACCAGTAAACAGTTAACAGCCAAAACAGTAAAAAGTTTATACCCTATTAAAACTTAATCTTACCTTACAATGAAATACTGACTCTCCAGGTACCTGTTGCATCAAACTCCCTCAAAACTCTCCCTGTACTGATTTGAAAGGCTTACAATGCTCAACACTCATTAAAATCAATCCAGTCGATCATGTTCCTGTTATACTGTTGGTAAAGTATTTGCCAGTTCCGGACTGGCCCATATCGTTCAGATCCAACAGGGACTCCTGGCTGTGTTGCACCAAAGGGCTAACATGAACATTACCCTCTGCTTGACTCTCCGTTCCCCTGGTGAATGTGTTTGCTATCCAACATGTGCCCATTACACAACAACATGTCCATTATCCAGTAATTCACCCAATGTACCCAGTGTGTGTGTGTGTTTTAAATGTGTTCTGCTACTGAAAGCTCCTCTAGGTCTTCGGCATGCTCTCACTCTGCTATAGCTGATAATGCACTGATGACTAAGTTGGGCTCCACTGCCTGCTTGTTTTTTTTGCCTTAGGTTTAGACATTTTTACTATGTACACTAAATCTAGAAAGTATTGGGACGCCTGACTTTAATGACATTGCATTCAACAACATAGATTTTAATATGGAGTTGGTTTGCAGCTATAACAGCTTTCACTCTTCTCAA
>JBBPCY010072849.1:0-10734 GCA_037974405.1 Brachyalestes nurse
AAACAGGAGCAGATGATTCCAGATGATCAGGCGGTGATCAGTATACTGGTGGTGCTGAATGCTGAGTGGTTTGTTCCCAGTCAGTAAAACATTTGTTCCCATTTCTTTCATTTTAATCTACTCAGTACACCAAAGATAAGACAGTGTGACAGGCATAAAACAGAATTTTGTAGAGAATTTTGTTGGCTCTAGACCTTTGCACAGTGCTGTATCTCAGGCATTCCTTTGGCCCCTTTAGAACTAGAGCAACGAGATCTACACTAGAAGTCAATAGTCAACCAAATTGCCTCCCCAAAAATGTAACTCACTTAAACCACATTTAGCTCTTCATTACAGTGGGTCAGACATGTGGGTGTGGCATAGTCTTACAACAAAACTACAAAAGCCACAAGGGCTGGAGAGGACTGATCTCGGAACAGATCTTTGCCACAAATCTGCTTCTAGAGCAGCATTCCTCCTTCTGTGGTGGTTTTTACAGCCACAACTAAAAGACCGTTACACCCAGATTTGAGTAGGTGGATAAAAGTTTTGGGGAGATGTTGACAAAAAACATTTGGTGGCCATTGACTATGTGTTGGCAGAGTTAGCTTCACATCTCCACTTCTCAAACTGGAGTAGCAAAATCTGGACTCCGAACATGTCTTGGCTGATCGACTACATCTGGGGAAAGACAGATCCTTAACCCCGCTGAACCCTCACGCTGTTTAGCATTTTGGGAACTTACATCAGATCTAGAATGCAAATCAGGCTGGATAACTTAAGTATTGTTGCCATGGGAACCATAAGAAGGTAGAAACAGCGCTCAAGAAGATTTTGTAGACGTTATATATTGTGGCCTGTGCAAAGAATACATTCGAATTTAGGCAGATCATGGATGCTGCTTTAATAATATGGACCTAATTAAAGCAAATGGTCCCAAACAAGGACACTGGGACACACGTCACTATAAAAGAACCTAACAAGGCCTAGGTTAGCACTGAAATGTCAACATGCATTAAATATAGAGTACACCTGCACTTGACTTTAATGTTCTTTAACTCTTTCAGGGTTGCAGAACCATACAGTATCGGCATCAGACTGAGCTAAGGGTGGATAACACTTTCCTGAGAGCATTTATATGAAACACCTGCGGTCTCAGAGTTGGCTGTAGAGGAGACTGACTTCTCGGCAGCAGATGTTGCTGTGGCAAAGTCACCACAGGCTCCCTGTGACAGAGGGGTGGCCCATCAAAAGATCATTAAGGCCTGGGACTATTTGGCAGAGGAGGACGTGCCCAGACTGGCTCAAAGTCACTGGGGTCCGATTCTTTTCTTCTGTGCTGTTCATCACCAGACCACCCCTTGAATTTGTCCCTATGTTAGGTAAGGGTTCACAATAGGGACCTTTCCTTTCCTTCGTTATTGTTGTGGAATGAAAATGGTGAAATGGCAGCATTCAACTGTGAACTGAAAGGTGTGACTGGAGCGGCATGATACTTGATAGCATAGAAACAAGTCCTGGCTTTCATTCTTGATCTGGGTGTCCGAGGGTCTCTTCTGTGTGGATTTTGCATGTTTTGTGCATGAGTTTCTGCCGGGAGCTCCGGTTTCCTCCCACAATCTATAGACATGCCAGCTAGACTGAAGAGTTGTGACTGTATGTCCATTTATCTGCCCTGTGATGGACTGGCAACCTGTATAAGGGTACTGGTTCAAACTCAATAACCCTCCGTGACCCTGGTTGAGGATAAATGGCTGGGCGGATGGTTGGTATTAAAGCTGTTATCATTTGCGATTGTTTTGACAGTGAGTTTCCTTAGTTGGTGATGACCACTGACAAGCCTGAGGCATATCAGAGAAGGGAGGTGTCTCGAAAGGTCACAGGCATTGCTCATTAAATAATATGCCACAAAGGATCTGAAGCAATCTTTGCAACCACACTAGATGTCTCTGCCATGGCCTCATTAGTGGATTCACTCACAACCCTACATCACAAATTATCATGCAGGACAATGTGAACCAGAATCACTTAGCCATAGGTATACAGGAACCATGCTGTACCTAAACTGTACTGCGATGGCACAGACACTGTAGCACACTTTGATTTTCCAGTGCAACATTTAGCCCAATAACAGTGTTTCTGACGCGTCAGCAGCACAATTATCTCCCTACAGTTCATTTTGTGTTTGTCTTTTATGTTTTACAGTCTTGTTTGTGTTTTTAATTTTTTCTTAGCATTGTTTAGCCATTTAATGATAACCTAACCCAGCTTAAGTTAATAATTAAGATTTCTCCAACTAAAATCTATCTTCAGCCCAAACGGATAGTAGTGCTTGTACCTCCTTGACTTGCCTGTTGTTAGTTTGAATCTCCATTGTAGCTTTTTAAAAATGTATTTATTTGTTACTTATTTTGCTGAGACAGTCTGCTAGTAAATCTTTCCAAGTCCATCTGTTTCATCCAATCAAAACGCAGTCACCTCAGCTGTGGCCCGCTTTTGGCCCTGCCGTCAGCACTGGTATGGGTCAGGTGTGGCTTGGGTATGGGTCATTTTATTTGTAATGGAAAAGCGTTTGTTCAGGGCATGGCATGGTTCCTTGTGCCAGTGGAAAAGTGCCATGTTATGTAGACTTTGTGCCAGTCACCTGTTCAGAGTCAGGCTTCTGACTGCAGTATAGCTCCTGTAATAGAACCAGTGTAAACACAGGAGGGACTGTCATGTAACTTGACTTCAAAAGACCAATCATAACCTATTGGCAGCTGGGCATCAGTTGATTTATAACTAGCTCCTGGTCTCTAAGTATGACTTCAGAGACTTTTAAGAAGACAACAGGAACTAGCAGGGAAGCATATCAGATGGTCTTTGGGCCGTCTGGCTGAGGATACAGTAGCCTGAGCGAAGCCAGCGAGAGGGTGGCAGACAGAGAGTCTGCGAATAAATCGATTAGGGCACTTGCCTGACGGATGGCCCTCCTAGAGGGATGGGACACGCTGGAGAATTCATTTGGCTGGCAAGAGAGCCACGCCAGGGCCATTCATCTCCCCACAAATTTGGCAATTTCCTGGATCCTGCAGCTTAATTAGGCAGCTTGCGCCGCTGGAGCTTGGGAGTGATGATACATGCGAGCGATCCACAGCGCTGATGTGGGAGACATGATTGTTGATAATGAGGAATGAATTTTGCGCGTGCGGAAGGGAGCAAACTAGGGCGGGGACGCTCACAGAGAAAGGCCCCATTTACACTTGACATTAACATGCTAAATGCCCGAGCGTTTGGTCTTCAGATAACGAGCGACGCGGTTCAGCGTCAGACAGCACATGCTTAGCTCGGCGGTCAAATTAGGCCGCTTCAGTGGGTGGACAGGATTAGTGGTTTAGATGTCACCTCGGTGTGAATGGAGTCCGACCAGAATAGCGCCATTCTGTGGGACACGTCCTGAAAGGGTCCTGCACTGAGTGACTGACATGAATGCTTTTCAGTGGCAGGCGTCTTAAAATGCGCCGCTCATTTAAATTTTGCAGGCAGAAAAAGGGCCCGAGGAGAGAGAAAGAAAGAGGGGGAGGAGGCAGAGCGCGAGACAAAACACAAGGCAAATAGCAGTTGGTCTGACAGTTTGACCCTTAAAAGTAGTTCTTTCCGGCAAAAAGAAAATAATGTAATTTTATATCATTCCTCACGTGCAGCTCACTGAAACAAATTGTGCAAATTGTGCAGTCTAAAAATTCCAGTGGCTACCACAGCTGTGCTTGTTTTTTTTTCCCCTAGCACAATCAAAAACATGAAAAGTCTCGAACGGGAACCAACAACACATTCAAGGTTCTAGTTCAGTGTCTTTAAATTGAGAAATTAGCTGCTCACTAGTTCACTTGGCTTAGTTTGACCGATATAAAACAATATACTGCATCGTTCTGCACACACAATATTTCCTATCCTATGCAAATTCATCATAATTATTAAAAAAGGGGTCAAAGCAGTGGGTAGTGCTTTTGCCTTAGAACAAGAAGGTCCTGGGTTTGAGTCCCAACTGGGGTGGATGCAGGTCCTTCATGGGCGAGTTTCCCATGTGTGTTCTTCCCATGTATGCATGGGTTTCCACTGGGAGCTTTGGTTTCCTCCTGCAGCCCAAAGGCATGCAAATGAATTAGACATGTCCCCCTGTGTGGATGCGACTGACTATGTGATGGACTGGTGACTGCAGGGACTGGCTCCAACACCCTGGTTAAGGATAAGTGGTTGCATAAGAAGTTAACCGTAAAATAGCAATTGATACATCAACATATACTAGTTTCCATCCTTGTGTTCCTTTAGGTCATTATTGTTATGTTTTATCTTCAGCAGAAAGAATTCACTAAATTGTCTTTGGCTTTAGCTGCAGGAGAACAGGTGTAGATCTTTTTACCAACCTTGAGCAGGTACCAAAATCCAGTTGGAACCTGGACTGAAGGTCAATGGACAAAAGCAGAAAAGGACGAAAGGATTAAAGCTGAACACGGTTACATGCAGACTGTATACCAGCAGATGCTGTTCTGTGGGGGAGTGGGCGACCATAATGGTGTGAGAATGTGTTCAGGAAGGCAGGTGTGCTCTGCTACATTTTGCTAACGAGGGAGCTGAACCCGGCGCTTCGGTGAGCACAACATCTGTTCTCGTTCTTAAGCAAGCCCCGGATTTCCTGGGCGTCCATTTTCAATTAAAAAAAACTGATTTGGATGGCAGGAAACGGGGTGTATACATTACCTTTCTGCTCCGTAAAATAAAAGTTCTTGGGAGAAAACAGGGTGTCCGAAGCTATAGAGCATGGCATACTCTTTGGGCGACGTTGGTCTTGCCCCTTTAATCTTTTCCCAGGCCCTAAAAGGCGCATCACATTAGCGAGCACTAATTGGGAGTCCGGGCCAGTTTTTCCCAACCCTTAAGGTCAGCCAGACAGACAGAAGAAAGGATGGAATCAGGATAACAATGTTGCCCTGCTCGCAGCCTGCGATCGTTTTAAGTTCGCCCCCTTCGGTGACACGAAAACCTTTACTCATCATCGAAAGTGTTCAAGGTTGTGCTTAAATCATTGGCCCAGCCAATTGAGGGTCAAATCTTTAATGCACGGTTGTCTGAGCACACTAATATTCCTTGCGGTGATTTCCTTTCTCTCTTTCTGTCTTTTCGTAGAACAAGATTCTCAAGCAGTGGATGGATTTCTTGACGCACACTGCCATCTACTGAGCTGATGGTATTACTGGCTAAAATGGCTAAAGGCAGTGGAAGACCTTGATCATGGATGGAGAAAGACTTCAGTACACTTTGTTGGGTTGCTTTGTTTGGGGGTGTGCTAGTCTTGAGAAATTTCTCCAGTGACTGGAAGGCAGGCCCTGCACCCATATGCCAGACAATCTCCTAGAGTCCATCAACTGTGGCTCCAGGCAATCACTTTTGCCTTCAGGACTCTAGGGCTGCCATGGCCATGAAACATGACTTCCTCTATGCCATATCATATTGGATTAGAGGTCTTCCACCTGACCCAAGCCTACCAGGGCCCTTGTGTGTTCTCTCTTGCTCTAGTACAGTCCATTACTACATTGGGAATTGCCCCCTAAAACCATGGTGATCATCCATCTTTGTTAGAGTGCCCATAGGGGTCTCAAATTTAGTAAAGTTGGTTCTCAAAGGCACTGGTATGGGTCATTTTTGGGTTTCGCATCTGTGGAGTCACAGTAGACCTTGAGGATTTACCACTTAGGACGTCATCACTCCTGATAAATGGAAGAGGGTGAAGAACGTGAACCTGCTGACCAGACAAGGAGGTCAAAAATCCTGAAGGATGTTTTGGTGTCAATCAAGTGGTTTAGTCCCAAGACAGGTCTATAAACTGGTCGTTGTTTACATAGAGGCTCATGAACTGGGTAAAAGTCTACATAGAGGTACTTGGTGTTTGCACCTTGTGACCCTCAAACACAGCTTGTGTGTATCTTGCAAACACCACGGGGCTGGACTTTGACCCGGTACACTTGATCTCTGGCCCAAGAAACCAAATGCAGTTGTGAACAATGGGATCTTTCAAATCCATGTACAGTAACTATCCAACAACTCGTCTGGGTTCATATTTCGAAGAAACCAACACTAAACAGGCATTTTAGGGAAAAGTTAAAAGTAGAATTTACAAGGCAGTTCCATAATTTTTTCAACATTCTGGAATCATTCAAGCATTGTAATTGTAAATAAAGCCAGTAGTAGTCATGGGAACCTAGGGTTAAGATCTTAAAAAACGCAAGTCTACAGTTTTGACCCAGTGAGGTTTGATTTGGTTCCAGGAATATCTTGCTCTAGAGACTTCTGTGGCACCACAGGAGGATGCGAGTTGGTATATTTAAGTCAAACGCAGTTACATTTTTCATTTTAGCTGAAGTGTCTCTTTAAGCTTGTGCAAACCCAATATGGGGCTAATATGGGAAACAGCAGGGTGTGGTTGGTTCGATGGGGTGTCTACCGAGGGAACAAACCTTCTCAGACAAAACCGCCCAGATAATTCTTACACTTGTACACACTGGGGACCAAGCAGTTCATCTGTATCCTCAAAATGTGGTCACCAGGGTGTTTCAGTGTGTTGGGCCATGAAAAACATGTTTCCACTGGTCCATGTGTCTCAAAGGAAACAGCTCCACAGATACGGAGATCTCAGAAGACAGTGAGTGTGCTGATGACTTTATTCACTATTACAGGATCAGACAGAGGACAAAATGTTCACACTTCCATTAACAATCACATCCACAAGACTCCTCAGTTAGCCAGATCACTTAAGCCAGATCGAAGCCAGGCTTGTCCAACAAGTGATGAGAAAAGAGCCGTTTCTGTTTTACAAAACTTAAGTTATCCAGCCTGCTTTACAGACCATCCCTTAGGTCAGTCCAGACCCCTGAAATGTACGTGACTTTACAGAACTTTACAAGTGGCACTGCAGCCCAATCAGGAATGCCGCTTTGAAAACAGAAAAAAAAAGCATCTTAAACACTAACACAGCACCACAACAGCTCCCAAGGAATACACTCCTATTTTGGCCATTCCTGACAGTTTTAAAACACATTTGATTTACAACTTAACACAAATTCTTTGATCAAAATGCATTTATACATAGTCTCACATTAGAAACAGTTTATATTCAGGTTGTTCTCTGCTGGGTAAAAAAAAATGCTGGAGTGATATCAAGTTGGACTGTAAAGAAATGTGAAAAGAGAAAGGAGAAAGAAATGTGTGTGTATGCCTACATACACACCCCTAGATACTGCATGTTAATTATTTCATGCACAAAAGCAAAATCAGGAACATAAGTCAGGTAGTGTTACTTAAGTCATGCTCTAGTGCTTGATGATCATAGGACACTACAATAGATTCATCATCCCTAGGACTGGGCTATATGGCCTATAAATAACATTTCAATGTTTTAGGCTATATTACAGGACACAAAATATGACTCAGTTCATAAATGCACTTCATAAATGCTTCATAAAAACTTCATAAACGCATGACTTCACAAGATGCACAAAATCAGATCAGTTTGACTCTAGTAGTGCAACAATAATATGCATTAAAGCACTCCATCGTTTCTTTTGGAACTGTTCTAAAACAGCAGGAAATCACCTTGCTGGTACAAAAACACACATCTCACCAACAAATATCCCCAGGAGAAGGTCAGGATGGGGTGTGTGAGTCACATGCATGTCATTTTTTTCCCTTTTTCAGTGTCTATGATAGAGATAGTGCCCACATTCCAAACAGACCAAGCCGAGTATATTCCATGTATCGCCCAGCCCTAATCGGTCCGAACAATTTACAGGTCACTGATCCTGAACATCCAATCACACACAAAAAAAATCTCCAACACTTTACACATAAGTAGCAGGATAAAAGTGTCAACTAAAGCTGAATAGTTACACTGATTGTCAGTTTTTAAAGTTTTTCTTGTTTTCTGCAGAACACCTCTGCTCATTTTCATTATATTTATTTTTCATATATATGCATTTTCCTTTTGATGAGTCTCAGTTTTATTCTACTTCTATTGATATAACGTCAATTTTGCTACCCTCTGTATGGCAATGACTATCATGTTAGCTATAAACCATTATATTAGCTATAGGTGGTTCTTTCACTTCTTCATACCGGATCTTATGCAGCTTTACATACAGGAGGGCATGCCAGCCAGTAACACGAACGCAAAACGTGCATTTCGTATTTTCGCATTTTGTAGTTTTTCCAGTGAATCCTTCAGAAAATACGAGCTTTTAGCCTGTTAGCTCTCTGGGCTAGCTGATCAAATGAGATGCAGCTAAACTAACCCATTCTTACACAGAGTGTGTTGAGCGAGTTTTCAGACATTTTTCTGAGCCCCACTCTATTCAAAAGTATTGCTACATTGCAAAGAAAGGACCAGAGGGCTCAGATAACATTACGTTAGTCTAAAACGAAAAGGTTTTCAAAATGGTGGTACGTAAACATAAAATCTGGATACTGTTGAAGGGCAGTATTTGTCATAGATCTATATTTTTGGGGAGTTTGCATTGTTCGTCTGTAGACAAAGATTCAATCTCTTCTGCTATGTATATGGGTGTCTGTGCATATCTGTATCTACATACACATGAATATAGGTGTGTGTGTGTGTGTGTGTAGATATAGATATGCATATGTCATACATATATATACATATACTCAAGTTATCTACCCCATACAGTCTGAGGCTAAGATTAATATAATATATGTATATGGATGCTATAAGGTCCTTTGATTTTCACAGAATGCTCTTTGTTGCCTCACACTCATTGGTCATTTTCTCAACCTTACAGATGCATGCAGCCTCCCCAGTCCACCAATAAAAACAGACCAGATATCAGTACTGAGTGTAAAACGAACTGACAACTTAGTGTAGGGGCCAGTGCAGCCTGAAAGCAGAGCTCTGCAGCCCCCTCCTGGCCAGGACCTGTTAGTGCACCGCGGCCACAGCCTGTTCGGAGAGGAACTCCTCCAGCACGCGGATGATGCTGCAGGCCTCGGGCAGGCCGCTGTGCTCGGCCCGAGCGTTCTGGAGCAAAACATCCCCGTTTCCACAGCTCTGCAGGAACAGACAGCAGCGGAACAGCGCGTAGTGGCTCATCTCAGCCTGTCGGATAAACCGCTTCAGGTTGTTCATGTCCTGAATGGCCTGCGTGGAGAGACAAAACAAATCACAGCTACTGCAGTCACAGCAGACTAACGATTATATTACAGCTTTCCTGACATTTACTACAATAAAACCGCTCTCCTCACCCGCAGGGCAGGCCTGCAGTTAAAACTCCACTAACCTCTGCCGACTTCACTTAAAAACTATTTATTTTTTACTGCAAAATGCAAATTAAATATCAGGGGTCAGCTGATGCCATTAGCTATTTCAAATCTCTGTTAATGGACCAGCTCACCAGGGACTTTGGCAGGTATCTACACTGTTTTTTTTTATTAAGTGGTAAATGGGGTATTCTGTTCTTCCATACTGCACAGAAATCTTTGCTAAAGGGACCAAATTCTGCATTTTCCTGAGGTGTAACTGCAATATACTGATATCTCTAATTAGTTTATTCAAAAAGAAGTTTAGGCTTAAAATCTCTGTCCCGATGTAGCTGGGGCTAGACAGCAGTAAGCTGAGAGGTCAGAAATGTATAAGTATTTGTTTTCATCACACACACACACACACACACACACACACACACACACACACACACACACACACACACACACACAAGTCTTTGGAAAGTTCTCATTGAGCCCTCTCTAACTGTGAAGTTTCACGGAGATTGGTGGCTGTCCTGCCTAGAAAAGCTGCTGGCACATGTAAAGTAGCTGTATTCTTCTTTATGCAGGTGTTTTAAGTGTTTTATCAGGTTACTACTATTAAAGGTAACTGGTGTTGTTTCTCTTCTTGATAAGATGACAGAACAGAGTTTACAGTCTGCTTTGCAGTTGTCATCATTATTGATTTTAAGGTATTTCCAGAGCGCTGACATTTTCTTCTTCTTTACACATTTGAACAGAACTTCCTCAACATTGCCCCCTCTTGCCGAGTGAATGTAACTACATCATATTTACCTCTTGTGGTATCGGTAGTAGGTATTGGTGAAATTTGGTCGAGTACAAGTAACGGCAAGTGAGCATGGTATCGGGCCTGATGTCGATATCGGTGCATCTCTAATATATACAGATTGGTTTTATATATATATATATATATATATAAAAGAAACTGACGTGAAAATCCTCCTATTACGGCGAAAAACATATGTTTCTGGGTGGGAACTGTATACAGAAAGGAGTTAAACAGGAAGGGATGTGTCGCGATTCACCCTCCTCACACCGCGACACGGTGTTTGTGGAACTGAGTGTCGTGAATTCGGTTTTGTATCGTATATTGTTACAGCCTACACACGCGCACACACACACACACACACACACACACACACACACACACACACACACACACACACACATATACATACATACTAGGGCTGAGCAATTTATCTAAATCGTATCGAAATCGCAATGTGAATATGCGCAATTTCTAACTCGCTTTACAGCAAGATTTTTCTCACAACTTTTCCCGCGGTTTGCTATTTGAACCAATCACAACGCAGCACGTCTAAACAGAGCGGGAGAACAGGAGACTGAGCTTAATGACAAATAGGCTGCAGAAACTGGGATGATGAGTTCAGCACAGGAGGACTTGGTGCTCAAAAAAAGTCAACATCTGTG
>JBBPCY010072850.1:0-10732 GCA_037974405.1 Brachyalestes nurse
CTCTCTCTCTCTCTCTCTCTCTCTCTCTCTCTCTCTCTCTCTCTCTCTCTCTCTCTCTCTCTCTCTCTCTCTCCTCACTCTCTCCTCACTCTCTCCCATGTTTAGATAACATAGCATCTGAGCTAGAGAACTTTCTAGGGCTCATCAAGACAGTGACGGGTTATGTGAGGATTCGTCATTCTCACACGCTGGGGTCGCTGTCTTTCCTCAAGAGCCTGCGCTACATCAACGGAGAGGAGCTGCATCATGAGTAAGTGTTTGTACTTGTAGGTTAATTGTTGCCAGGATGGTCCATAGTCCACAATATGACCTTTTTTGCCAACCTTTTCAAGTGTCCAACCATCATGTTACTTTCTCTCTGAAGGTTTGAAGAGTCTGAAGAGTCAACTGTTAATGTAAATAAAATGGGATTGATGAACGTTTAAGCTTTAACGGTTTAATCATAGAATTTCACACTACTGTGTGTACGTATAAACACACATGAATATTTATATGTATGTACATAATATATATTTATATAATGTGTGTGTCATATACATTATATATCATTTGTGTTTATTTGGTATTTTCTATGTAACGTTAAAAGTAGGTGTCACATTAAATTTAATTGTAACATTAATTGTAATTTTTCAGCGTTAGTCGATGATGTTCCTAAGGAATGCCATTTGTGCATATTAAGCACTCACATTCCAAACATAGCTGTTTGCTGGAGCTGTTTGTTGTGACGGCCTTTTATGTCACACTTAATTCTGCAGTATGTAATCCTCGTCTGAACAGTCCAGCAACGTGACATTCCAGCCACAGGCAAAAGCTGCAGTGCCGTAATGTTGGTGTTTCTTGTCTTCCTGCAGACACTATTCCTTCTCTGTGGTTGATAACCAGAACCTCCAGTTTCTGTGGGACTGGTCCCAGCACAATCTGACCATCAGTGCAGGCAGACTCTTCTTCCGATTCAACCACAAACTGTGCATGTCTGAGATTCACAAGATGTGGGAGATTTCAGTCGTCAATAAAGAGATTGGAAATGAGGATTTTCGAAACAATGGAGACCGTGCAAGCTGTGAGAACTTAATTACTTATTTACTCACTTATGTTCACTTATCTTACTCACTTACTTACTCATTTACAGCAATCCTTATTACCTTAAGTATGTGCTTTATTGCCTTACTCATTTACAGATGTACTACTCTACTTCTTTGCTTACTGCTTTGACCACTTACTGCCTTAATTGTTCACTTTACTTGTTTACTTACTTAGTTGTCCTTCTCTCTCACTATCATAATCAGCCAGTCTCACTCACCCCAGTCTCTCTCACTCCCCTGAGTCTCTCTCAGCCCAGTCTCACTCCCCCGAGTCTCGCTCACCCAAGGCACTCAATCACTCCTGTCACCCACGCAATCATTCGCCCAGTCACCCAGCCATTCCAGTCACTCAATCACCCACTCAATCATTTTGTGCTGTACTCACCATACTGAATTAACATACTACCTTACCCAGTCACTGCTAACTTACTGCTTTACTCGCTTTCTAAAGTACTCACTGACACAGGACATTACTCATTAACTGACTTACTCAATTACCACCATCCTCACTCAGTTACTGATTTACCCACTTACTGCAATGCTGCTGTACTCTTTACTGCCTTAACCACTTTGTCCTACTCATTTTCTGCTATAAACACTCCATCACTGCCTTACTCACTTCTTTATTCCCTTTTCTTACTTACTCATGTGTTCTCTGAGTCACTTATGTACTTACTTTACCAGCTTAGCCCATTACCCACTTAATCATATACTTGCTTACTCACGTAACTTAACTGTTCACTTACTGACTCATTAATTTAGCTGAAGACAATCTAATAACCATTACTTGCTTATTAGTCTGTTGATATATGGCTGGTTAAGAAATACTGTTTTTGTCACAGGTACAAGCAAAATCCTGAAGTTCATCAGCAATAGCACTGAGACCACTAAAATATCATTGACATGGGAACGATACCGACCACTAGACTACAACGAGCTTGTCAGTTTTGTAGTGTTCTACAAAGAAGCGTAAGTTCTCCTGCTCCTCATTACCTGCCCATGTTATCAAATAAAACGTAGTTGAGTTCGCTTGGGGAATTTGTTACATTTATGAGTAATAGCCCTGAATTAGACAATGTGTGTACATATACCTGAAATAATGAGCATTTACATTGTGTGACAGGCCTTTTCAGAACATCTCTGAGTTTGAAGGTCAGGATGGCTGTGGATCCAACAGTTGGTTAACGATAGATGTGGATTTGTCGTCAAACGAAAAAGAAAACCCTGGAGTCATTCTGAGCGGCCTCAGGCCCTGGACCCAGTACGCTGTTTTTGTGAAGGCTGTCACGTTGGTGGTAAAGGAAAAAGACAGAAACATCCTCGGCGCCAAGAGCAAGTTGGTGTACATTCGGACAAAGCCTTCAGGTAGAGTGGGAAACTCTTAAGCTAAAGTAGCTCAAATAAGTTCCAGTTGCACTGACACCAGTTTTACCCAAAGCTATAGGTATCGCTGCATGAATAGCTTATTGCATTATGCAGGCATTTTCAGTGTGACTGGGAGGAGTATCTAAAATAATTTAAATAATTTAAACAATAATAAGTTAGTAATAAGTTAGTACTAACTGTAATAAGTTAGTATTGGTTTCTATATTTAGTCTTTGGATAGTTCATATGTTTTTAGCCTTTAGATCCTGCCTGAATTCATCACTGTTTTAAATAGAATATTTTATTATAAAGCAGTGATGAAATTGCATCAACTTGAAAAACGTGATATTAGGAAATCATGTCATGTACAGATAATGTTAGCTGAAGAGCCAAAAAAACTCCCCCTCCATAATCTTTTAACAAAGATACTAAAATGACAACGTATGTTTAAATCAAGGCAAACAGCTACATTTAGGTTATTTTTGGTTGCTTAATAATGATTGGTAACGAGTGGCACTCAAACCAGTAATTAATAGTTCTCTCTGAAAACGCTTGATGGATTAAAACCTAAATTGTCCTTTCATTAGCACCCACAATGCCTGTTGAAGTTCGTGCCTACTCCAACTGGTCCTCGAATCTGGTGGTTCGGTGGTCTCCTCCGGTGTCCCCCAATGGGAATCACACCTACTATCTGCTCCGCTGGCAGCAGCAGAGAGAAGACCGTGAACTCTACCACCACAATTACTGCTCCAAAGGTCTGTCCTTACACGCAAACACAGTATTACAGTATCATTCAAATGTCTGCTGCTGCCAGGTCTACAGGTGTGTGTGTGTGTGTGTGTGTGTGTGTGTTTGTGTATTAGTGTGTGTGTGTATATATTACTGTGTGTGTGTGTGTGTATATTACTCTGTGTGTGTGTGTGTGTGTGTGTGTGTGTGTGTGTGTGTGTGTGTGTGTGTGTGTGTGTGTGTGTACCAAGTCTGATTCGAAAATTTCTGAAATACTCATGATCTGTATTATGAAATGAAGCAATAAATTATAAGAACTTATATCACTTTCTTTTATAGTGTACACTCCTCATCCATGCTCCAAGTCAGTTACGATGGACAACTGTCTTTATTTTCCCAATTTAGTTTTTAGTTTAATTTTTGCCACATTGTTGTCAGTCCATACAAAAAGATTGTTTTTAAAATTAGTCATTCATTTATTTTAACTTTTTCTTTTTCTTCACTGTTCCTTCACAGATCTAAAAATTCCTATCAGGATATCAGCAACAGGTGTGATGGAAATCCTGGAGGACACCGAGCCCACCAAGCCAGACTCCGGGGATCAAGAGAAAAACCCCCCTTGTTGTCCGTGCCAGATAACCGAGACGGATATTAAGCAGAAAGAGGATGACACTTATTACCGCAAGGCTTTTGAGAACTTCCTCCACAACTCCATCTTCAAGCCCAGGTAGGAATGAAAAAGCGCTGTGAAACGCACAGTTCCGCTCACAGTTGCAGCTTCGTTTGCTTCAGATTTGGCCTTAGACTCAAGGCCAGTGGAGCGAAAACCATCACGACTGCCTTCCCCTTTTGTTCCCACCCACACATGGCAACCTTGGGATGCTCCGCTTAGATGCGTCACTTGGCTGATTTTCCTTGGCACTGAAACAATGTTGAGAGGATTCGTGCAGACTAAATGTACTAAAGAGAATCAGAAAACTTTATTGATCCCAGAGGAAATTGCTTATGTTACAACAGCACAGTCACACAGAGACATAAAGACAAGAACAATATACAATAAATATAACTTGAAAAAAGTTTACTTGAGGTTTTTGCAAATTTATTAAAAATAAAAAAACTGAGAAATCACATGTACATGAGTACGTGAGAGACACCCAATTAAAAATCTGCACACACCGTGGTATCGAACCACGTTTTCCCGCTAAACCACTAAAGGGACATTATCCTAGGGTCTATTACCAAGCTGAAAACAGGTGGAGCAAATTGTTCACAGGCTGATTATGTTTAATTAAATCACAACAAAAAACAGTGGCACATGTGTTTTTTTTGTTTTTTTTTCACCTGAGCTTTAGTGTCTTGAAGTCTGTTTGAGTCTGCCATGTCTTTAGCTCCAGGACTGATTTGTTGCTCCGCATTTTGTCACTTTCCAGCCGCAGTAGTTTTTGGAGCAAAAAACTGAATACATATGCAATACACCGGTTATTACAGAATGTTTTAGCAGAGGCGGCTCCTAAAACAGGTGGAATAATAATAATGATAAGACATAAGAAAAACAATCAGACTGACAAATAAAATTACTCTTGAAGTACTTTACAAATTAATGCAAATAGTGGTTTCTCTAGACCGAGTCTGTTATTGCACATAAAGAGCCGCAGTTTGAAGACAGGGTTTCTCTTTGGTCAAACTCAGGCTTTTTAATGGATGTTCCTTTCTTGTGTGAGCACACGTTTGGGAACGTTTTTCCCCAGTGCTCCTTCCGTAATTGCCTCCTTCGATCCTCACGTCTGACCTGTGGCCTCTCCGGGGTAAAGTGGAGCAGGGAGGCGTGTTAAACGCACACAGGGTTCAGAGCCTTGAGCTCAATCTGATCTCAAAGGTGTAATGCATTGAATGTTTTGCACCTCTGTGAGGAAGCACATCTGTGTCACATTACCTGCCAGCCTAGTGTAGGCTTGTGGATGCCACACACACACACACACACACATTCATACACAGATGCTCCTCAGTCAGCTAGCATCCACAAAGCGGTTGCAGCCTTGGATCTGCTTGAACGCACATTCATAATTATAAATCACTGTTACCGGAGTCATGATGTCTTTTTGTGCAACTAAAAGGCCAAAAAATTAAACATTTAAGTGGTAACACATTGTAACTGTCATTTCTCTGATTTCTCTGGAACAGCACCTTCACAGGAGATTCAGATCCTAAGTTCTAGTGCTGTTGTATTCGTCATGAAATGTTCTCCCAATGCTGGTGGTGTGAATTTTTTTAACATAAGTTTCTTTGTTTATACGCATGAATAGCACAGGTTATTACAACTTGGGGCGTGGGGGATAGGGAATAAGTAGCTCTACAACCAACTGTTACAGTATATAACACCGAACAAAAGATTCAAATCGCCTGATCCCTCAGTTTCTATGAAGGACAAGTGGTCTGTTATCACTTACCTAGTAAACACAACAGTCAAGAATTTCAGGTTTGATACAGCTAAAAGGAAAACCTCAGCAGGAACACCAACACCATCTGAAGCCACAATTTTTTAAATCACAAAATAATTTGTGTACATAGTAATTAAAACATTAATTGCACTGGATGACCATTTTAGAGAGTTCTGAATTTAATAGGCACTTACTGTAGAAACTAAGAGGTTAATATTAGAAACATTTCTATATTGTCTACTGTATTTCTTTTTCAACTTCTTGTGTGGTTTCACTTGTCATTTTATCACATCATTAGATGACTTCAAGATTTTGATATGACAATGAGAACATATATAACACATCTGAGACACATATGTGACCCCACATACATTACTGTGCAGAAGTCTTGAGCCACACCTCATTTCATTATATTTTGCTACCAGTGAGTCAGATTCTCTTGTGTTTTTAATGTGTTTTGAGGAACAGTTCTCCAGGCTTCCTGAAGGACTTTCAAAGACTCATTTTCTGCCCAGTCCCTGAACCTTGAACAGTTTCAAAGGAAGGTTTTTGTTTGTTACACCACACAGTGACCTGTATGAATCATTCAAGCACAACACAGTACATCTAACTAGACCTGAAACAGTGAAGAAACAGGAGCAGATGATTCCAGATGATCAGGCGGTGATCAGTATACTGGTGGTGCTGAATCCTGAGTGGTTGGAACTCCTGTATCTAGGCTCCTTGTATCTTTAGGCACTGTCTCAGTAAAACAGTTGTTTCCATTTCTTTCATTTAATCTACTTAGAATGCTAAGACAGCTAAAGAAATAAAAGAAATAAGCCAGTTAAAGAAATTAGGGGTGGTTTGATACAATTTTGCAGTGTTCTCCCTCTCTCTCTCTCTCTCTCTCTCTCTCTCTCTCTCTCTTTATATATATACATATACACACACATATATAAACTGTTAATTTTCACACAATATAAAGGCCAGCTGGTGTTTTCAAATCATGGAAAATAAGAAAAAAATGAAAAAAAAAATGAAAATAGTGATATTGGTTTTGACATATATTCATATACTAATTGCCTTAAGACAAATATTAACAGAAAAGTCGATATATGTATGCATTATGGATTCATTTATTCGTTTTCCATTCTTTTAAACGCGCCCATAACAAGTAGTTCTGAGGTCTCAGCATATGTGGATCTTCTTCAGTCCTGTATGAAAAGCATCCAGGTGGCTCCTCGTGAAGCGGCTTGAAAAAATGCCAAGAGCGCATAAAGCTCCACAATCGTGGACACAAAACTGTCCACAATATGCTAATTGGATTTTGTGTAAGAACCGTCTATAATCATCACACCACACGCACAGTTTGTTGACATGGATTAGGACGAGGTGGACGGACGTCCTGGTCCAGGTTACGTAGCCTGTTATCAGCTCTTGCCAAGCATTAACGTTACTCTGACACAGCAGAGAGACACATTCTGATTCTTAGGGGTGACGTTTTTCATTTGATGTTCTGGAGTTGATGCTTTTTGACTTTCACGAGTTGATTTCCGACTCCACACTTCTACATCTAATTGAGTCATTTACATTTACCGCATTCCACACACGCTCCAACAAAAGAGCTTTGTTGTCCACTCAGAAGATTCGTCCTTAGCTAGAGTCCAGAAATATCCTTGAGCTGAGATACTGCAAGAAAACAAGAGTCTTTACACACAAGCAGTCAAAAGTTTTTATACACCACGGATTTTTACCACTTATCCATGTATTTCATAAATTACAGATTTTTATAAACACGTGGACGTTGTTGAATGAACAACTATAAATAAAATATGTCATGTAAAACAATTTCCCTTTATAAGATGAAAGAATCTGTAACCGTGCATGTCTGACATCCTATTAACTGGTGGGGGTGCAAAATTCTAGACTGTCCTTTAACTTGAAATGTACTCATTAACTGTTTCAGCGCTTAATAGCTGGTTAAATATCTTACACATGTCTGGTTTTCCACATCATACTTACAATATTGGGTGACTTTTTGTGGGTCAGTAGGGATATAAAAATATGACATTTTCTGGTGAATAGAGGCTCAAATGGTGAAATTACTGTAAATGCATTTGTTAGTAAAGAATATTAAGTGTATTTTTTAGTAAATATTAAGTGAGTAGCATGCAAGTACACATCTTCTTGTGTGTCAAAACGTTTGGCTGGAAGTGAAGGTGGTTTGGTGTGAAAGAGGAAGATGCAGAGTACAGGAAGAAATGGAAACAGATGATCGTTGTGGTGACCCCTAATGGGAGGAGTTGTAAGAAGAAGAACAACAACAACAACAAGAACAAGACGAAGAAGAACAAGACAGAGAATAAGTTGTTGCTGGATGTTGGCAAAGACCAGGCAGGCACTGGTATTTATGATCTGCATGATTCTACCAGGCAGTGTGAATACGTGTTTTCTCCAAAGCTTTAAGGCTGTTGACCATACATTGTCCCAGAACTCTTGAAATGGGAACATGAGGAGCTCCCAAGTGATGCAGTTCTTATCAGGATATCATGAGAGTTGTATCACTTAGGGCAGCTGGTGGTCTAGGGTAGTTGCCCCTGTGATCAGAAGGCCATGGGTTCGAATCCCAGGACTGCTAGTGGCACCTCTGAGGTACTCTTGAGTAAGATACCGACCCCACACTCTGCTCCCTGGGCTGTTCCTAGCTGCCTGCTGCTCCACTTGGTGAACGGGTTAAATTCTGTGCTGTTCACACTGTGCTGTATGACAAATGGTCACTTTATTTTACTTTTTACTTTATGAGCACGGTTGACCTCATGCTCTCTGGGTAAGTAGACTGGCCCTTCCTCTCCCCCATCACTCTGGCCTTATAGCCACAGCCCTTTGTTCGCTATATACAGAATTAGGGTTCTCCTCTGAGTGTGTTGAAACTGCCGAGTGGATTTGAGTTATTCACAGTTTGAAAAGATGTGCTTTAGGTGACCTGGAGGACACATGTGCTGGTCTTCACCCTCCAAGTGGTGGTGGTACTGGGGAAATCCAAGCTAGAAAGTGGGAGCAGATATGACTAAGTTGGCTAAGTGACTGTTATAAAAACAGGTTAAATGGTTAAAGGTTTGTTTATTAATGATTACTAGGTCATAAACACAATGAAACGTTAATGAAGTGTGAACACATTAGAGAAACTAGAGAAAATCAAAATTGTTTACAGTGGTGGTGAATGGAACCAGACATCTGAAGAGTTTAATCTCTAAAAGCTCCCTCAACCAAAGTTTTTATATAACATGGTAATATATACACTAAACCCTGAGACACTGTTTTACCAGAGTTTTGAGATAAACCTTTGACTATTTTATCATCAACATTCCATTTAAACATTCAGAAGACACATGTAGCTTCACTGGCTGGGTGTGGATAAAAAATAAATTATCTATATTTGTTCCATTCACCACTACTGTAAAGAAATTGGAGTCACGTTTCTCTGCAATGAGCCATTTCACACCAAACCCAATCTGAGAAAGATTACTGGAATTCCCCTTTAAAGTATTATTCATTGAAAGGTTCTAAGGTTTCTTTCAACAGCTTTGCACCAGAGAACTGTTCATTTTTAATGCCGACCGTTAGTCCAGTAGTGGCACCACAGTTGTGTTTTTCAGTGGCAGCATTTGAGGTGCAAGACCATGAGTGAACCTCGCGGTATCCCCTCTATTGATTACCAAACTTTCCCACAGCTTCAGGTCCATAGCCAGCTTTCAGTCTGAGGTTACAGAGGGTTGGCTGATACAGAATGTGAAAGTGGCTTAGCAATATGAAACCAACAGCTTTTCACTTCTCATATTTGATCTTAATGAGCTGAGATGTGTGGGCCTCCTGTTACTTCCACTCGAGTAGGTTTTCTCGGAAGTGGTACCGGTTCGACCTGCTGAGCACGACTTTTAGCTTTCGCTCCGATACCATTCAAAAAGGTAATGAAACAGCTTCCTCAGTGAAACACAGTGGTGTGAAGAGCATTTACATACTGAAAGTTTGGGTGACCCAAAACTTTTGTGGATTTTCACTATATGTGAAATAACTACATATTTAACATACTGGTAAAACATCCTTGCTCATTTTCTATATTTTGGGATAGCTTCAAAGTTACATTTTGAACCATTGGGCGCAGACTGGTATCGGTTCATGAGTCATTTGGTACCGGGCCGCACAGCGAGACAGAATAAAAATATTTTATATAAAATATATTGATTATCAGAGTCTGAAAGATCTTTCATTTTTCATAAAAACGTAATAGCAAACAAGCTAGCAAAAATGATTAAAAAACAAACGTCATTTGTTTTTAGTTGTATCTACACCGGTCCGCGAAAATATTGTTTTACATTAAACTGGTCCATCTTGCAGAAAAGGTTGGGGGCCACTGCTGTAGAGGACATCAACCCCAGGGATGCTTGGACAGGTCAGCAGTCCACCGCAGGACACGCACATGTCCGATGTCTTTGGACTGTGGGAAGGAAGGTGGAAAATCAACAATAATTTGATAGGGTTTATTTTAACTTGGTAAATGTGACTGTATCTGCGCATCGTAACTGACTGTAAAAAGCCAACAATGTAGAAAACGTTATTGTTATCTCAATTATCTACATTTATAGACAGTATATACAGTGAGATGATCGCATGGCTCCAGATTTTACAGAGAACAAAAAGATACATAGAATACACACATAAATAAAATATGTATTCTAAACAAAAAGGAAAAATGTGCACACTGAGCAGGATGACCACACAGACATCCTTTCATTTTGGGTGTGTCAATTTCTCCACTTCAAGTTCTTCATTTTATAGCCCCCCGTAAGTCATCAAATAATTCCTTTGATTGATGTCAGTGAAGTAGATGAAGCAATTTTGTACCAGGCGAAGTGGGTAGCACTCTTGCCTCATAGTCCTGGAATCAATTCAAACTGTCTTATCTTTGGCATATTGGGTAGATTAAGTGAAAGAAATGGGAACAAATGTTTTACTGTGACAGGCTGCAAAGTGCCTAAAGATACAAGGAGCCTAGATAAAAGAGTTCTAACCACTCAGCATTCAGCACCACCAGTATACTGATCACCACCTGATCATCTGGAATCATCTGCTCCTGTT
>JBBPCY010072851.1:0-10731 GCA_037974405.1 Brachyalestes nurse
TTTCAGCTGCTTTGGTGCACTAGAGGGGAAACAATGAGACGGAATGGTTTAACAGGTGGAGGCCACTGACATTTGATATGTTTACAAAGTGTTCCTTTAAATTTTTTGAGCAGTATATATATATGTGTGTGTGTGTGTGTGTGTGTGTGTGTGTGTGTGTATGTGTGTGTGTGTGTGTATATGTATATATATATAATATATATAGATAATAGAAAATATGAACAAAAAAAACCCATAACTGAGAATGCATGGTGCCGGCTTTCAGTCCTTTTGTATTTTAACCCTTTGTACTCCCATATTAAGGAGTAGATGCAATCAGTTACATTTGCTACATTACACTGCTTTTCAGTGATAATTATCATAAATCTGCCAGTGCTACTGGGTGCTTTGTGTTATGCTTTGTTTTTTCCAGGCTGCCAGTCAAGCTCTTTACGGTTTGTCAGACGGGGGAATTCCAAGCAGTGTTACAATGAAGAAAAACTGGAAAAATAGAGACGACTGCACGGCAAGGGCAGACAGTTCAGCACAACACAAAAAGTTGTGAAATGGTTTTGGACAGATTAGCTCACATGGACTCACACCACAAGCAAACAAGCTGACAAGACATCTTGGTCTGTATGTGTGTGTGTATGTTGCAAAATTCTGTCAAATCTTCTATATTCTTGGAAGATTTCAAAAATAACTTCTAAGCCTTTTAACTTATAACCTATGTTAAGACTTATTGTGCATTTCCCATTCATTTTCGGATCTAAACTATTTCTAATACAATATCTGAAATCCTCTACAACTCTATAATGCTGGTATGTTAAGAGATGCCATCAACCTTGTATTGTATCCAGTATTTGCCTTAATGTTTTAGAAATACCTGTGCCACAATTTCAGTTTCCATTTTATTTGTCTTGCTTATAAGCATTATGCAAATAACTACAGGAAATAGAATGTAATTTAATATAATCAAATTCTAATCAAATATACAGTGTATATATATATATATATATATATATATATATACACACACACACACACACACATATATATATATATAGATAGATAGATAGATAGATAGATAGATAGATAGATAGATAGATAGATAGCTAGATAGACAGATATTTTTCATCAAGTCTCACCTGTCTCCATCATAATTTGCAGGCTACAGGCCAAAGTGCTCTTGTAGGGCGTCAGTGTGTCTCTCTAGTCCAGTAACAGTCATGCCATGTTCATCATATAAAGAGCCATTTAAAACAACCCATGGAAACATCATGGGCGCCTAGGTGTACACACACATATTTATACCCCTCTCCTGGTATCCCTAGTGAAGTTCTTTATGATTTGGGTAAATGCAAATCATCGGCTGGAGGACGTTTCTCAGTGATTTGCATCCAGGCTCCACACAAGTCAAGATTATAAGAGAGGACTCGGGCTGCTGAAATGGAAAAAGTTGGATGGTGACGATAAGGACAGTAAAGATGGTGGTGAACACGGACGGCTGTGCTGTTGATTTTGCGCTGGAAGCAATGAAGAAATCCAGATAGATGGACAGACTCTCTAATAAAAACAAACAAACCACCTACTCACAACTTACTGTCGTTTTTCCCCACCTGTCTTCCAGAGAACCTCACCCTCAGCGACGGAGTTGGGCAATCAGAGGAACCTGAAAACAACCTCAAGTAAAAGTGTTGATTTATTTAAACAATGCAAAACATGCATGAAAACCCCACCTTGAGTATAAGTATCAGATCAAAAACTCAGAACTTTCTCAGTACAAGTAAAATTTAGGACACGATTCCTGTCAATCAAAGCAAAATTGTTCATATTTAAAATCACAAATCGACAAACACATTTCAGTAAGAAGAAACTAAGCTTAAGTGTGTGTTCACCCTTTTCTTAATTTCAAAGAAAAAACTGACATTAGTAATTCAGCCAATCCTAGCACAGCTCAAAGGGGGTGCGGTCGCGGGTGGGAAAAATAAAGCTAATACCTCTTAATGACTGCCTCTGTTAGTACTGTCTGGGTTTCCCCTTGGAAGTAACGGCTCGAGCTCTTCACGTGTGAATTTTACGAGTTGTTGTCCCGTCGGCTTGTCAGACAACGTCGGTTTTTGCTTGAGTGAGCCTCAGTAGAGCAAAACCAGCGCTGAGTCCTGCACATTTCAAGCCACCACAGCAGTATTGGGCCTGAACACTGTAATTGACAGGCTGTATAACAGGCTTACAAGCTATTTGGGTTTTTCTGCCTTCTTCAGTTTTATTGTGTGGCGTTACAGCTTTGTTAGCCGAGCCTAGTCAGGCCTGCATTCCCCGCTGGAGGGATGCTAAGGGTTTAACAGACAACTTGGCACTAATTCTGGCTGCCTTTCTAAGGGAATATGAATGTATTCTTCAGGAAACTGAAAGATACATTGGGCCTGTTCTCATTTGGATGCAAAAAGTATCAGGTTTTAATCCTAAAAGTATTTCTCTTTGTCCTTTAGACTACACTAAGATGTCGGGCTAGTCACCTCGACTAGCTCAACAAGCTATTTCTGCCTTCTTCAGTTTTATTGTGCAACATTACAGCTCTGTAAGCCAAGCCTAGACAGACCTGCTGGAAAAAGAAAATCCTTGAAAACATTAAAAGTTTCTGTTGAATTCTGGTGTTTTGATCATGTCTAATAGTCAACAGTGGTGTTGTGTGGGTTGAGATCACAACACTAAGGGTTTAACAGGTGACTTAGTACTGATTTTGGCTGCATGTAATGCCTTTCTGAAGAAATCTGAAGGTAACCCGAGGGACACAGTGAACCAGGTTTTATTAGGAAGCAAAAACTATCAGGTTTTTAAACTACAACTTTTTATTTGTCATTTAGGCTACACTAAGAAGGCCATCTTAACTAGCCCAACAAGCTATTTCTGGCTTCTTTACTTTTATTGTGCAGCATTAGAGCTCTGTTAGCTGAGCCTAGATAGGGCTGGTCCTTGCTGGAAAAAAATTATAGAAAACATTAAAAGTTTCTGTTGAATTCTGGTGTTTTAATGATGTCTAATGGTCAACAACGGTGTTGTGCGGGCTGCGGTCACAACACTAAGGGTCTAACAGACGACATGGCATTGATTATTGAGGAAACCGTGTGACTAGGTCTCATTAGGAAGCAAACTCTAGGTTTGAATCCCTTTAGATACTTTTCTTTGTCATTTAGGCTACACTAGTGACTTTGACCACCTCACACCTTACAGACTAGTTTCGGTTTCATTTAAATATCTTAAAGGCCAGACACTCCTTTTACAAGGAGAGTCAACATAGTTAGTCACACAGCTCTCTGTTTTCTTGTGCTCAGGCAAACAGTTTCTCAAAAACTGAAACCAAAACAGAAGATCAGGAAGTGCAAAAGAAAGACCCAGCGGAGGTACGCGTATGAATGTTTGAAGCTATAACAGCATTTTAGCTTCTTTTGTGTTATTGTTTTGGCGTTTTTGTGTTCTTTGCTCCGTGCTCTATGGCAAACACGGTACCTTTCTCTGGCTGGAGGGTTTCTGAGGACAGTAAGTCTCTGTCTGAGGGGCAGGAGCCCAAATCAGGCCGTGTTTACACCATGTACCACGGCACTCACGTCAACAACGCCAAAGCCATCATCACGGGGGGCTTCCAGCCCTCCACAGGGGGCCTGCTGGGCCGAGGCGTGTACGTGAGCCGCAACATCGAGAAGGCGAAGTGTTATCCGCTCAGGACGGACAAGAGGGAGCAGGTGGTCTTCAAGCTCAAGGTCCTGGTGGGCAAGGTGAAGAAGATAGACTGTGATAACCACCCGCTCCAGAAGACCTGGCACCAGAACGGCTACGACTGCGCCTGGATCCCACCTAAGAGCAACGTGTCCGTCATCAAGTCCGGCCGGGAGGAGGACTGCGTGTGGGACCCCAGCCGGATCACCGTGGTGGACGTGGCGGTCTGTATGGACGACGGCAGGAGGCGCGAACTGCGCGCGCTGGTGCGCCGGAAGCTGCACGCTGGCGGCTGCGGTCTGTGCGGGACCCTTACGGGTGGACCCCACGACACCCAGGACTGCTGGCAGTGTGGGGGCAGGATTTGTCCGTTTGAGAGCGAGCATGTATGTGCGGCCACATCTTAAGGAATAGTTGCAATCTGTGACAGCGGTTCTAGCCTGTGGTCTGGCTGAAGGATGGTAAGGAGGGAGAAAGAAAGAGTAAGAGATAGACTACACTAGCTGGACAAAAGTATTGGGACAACCCGCCTTGCCACAGGTGTGTAAGATCAAGCATACCAAGACATTTTGGACAACGTCATGGTTCCAGCTTTGTGGACAGTTTGAGGAAGAACCTTTTCTATTCCAGCATGACTGTGTACCAGTGCACAAAGCAAGCTCCATAAAGACATGGCTGGATGAGCGGTGTGGAAGAACCTGACTGAACCGCAAAGAGCCCTGACCTCAACCCCATCCAACACCTTTGGGATGAACTGAAACGGAGATTGCGTCCCAATACCTTTGTCTATTTAGTGTAGATAGAGAGAGAGAGATAAATAAAAAATAAATGGGTTGTCTTAGTGCCTTTTCCAAAAAAGCAGTCTGGGTTGAAACACAGACTGCCCAAGCAAGTAATAGGTGTAGTAGGGTGAATATAAAATGAAATATAAAAAGTTCAATAAGTGATCTAAGAAATAATTGTACATTATAATTATACAATTGCATACAGATCCAGGGTAAAGGGTATGATATCCACTAATCCATGGGAATGACTTTCTTTGTACTTTTCATTGACTTATTTATTGTACATTTCTTTTGTATCTTGAAAGAATAGAAAATAAGCACCTCCCAAAGCTGGAATTAACAACATTGTCCCTTATGATCTGACTGATGGCCTATAATCTAATAGTTTTAGTCCAATAGGATTTGTTAAACACAAAACTGGCCTACCCAAATTTGACTTTTTGTTATAATTAGTGACTAGGTGTGTTTTTAATCAGGCCCATGTTCCAAATGTGGAAAACTGACAACCGATTCAGCTGGTTTGGGGCCTCTTGCACATGTGTCTTTGACAGGTTTGGCTGCTTTCGACTCCTCACAAGCTCCTCCCCCATCCAAGGGCAACTGCTGTTCAAAGCTCCAGCGGCGATTGTTGTTCCTGCTGTGGACTAGAAACTACTCTTCACTCAGACTCCAACAAAAACGACCTCTACTGGCTCTTAACTGAACCAACTCTGTTAGCCCTAGACTGTCAATCTGTCCAACAGTGATTAAGCTGTACACAAAGACCTTTTCTTGTTAGTTCTCTCAATAGAGACTCCTTTTCTCTTTCTGGGTGGACCAGAGGAGGATGGGTTCCCCTTCTGAGTCTTGGTTTCAATTGAGGTTTCTTCCTCCAGCTTTAGGGAGTTTCTCCTCACCTTTTTTGCCCTTGGCTCACTAGGGGTTCGAAGCTGATTTCTGTATAGGTGCTTTGTGACATTTGTATTCTAATAATATGCTTTAAAATGTGTTCTCTCATTTATGTAGTGTATCTGTCTCTTTATAACTTTACTTTGAATGGGAAGGGCCGAATATGTATGTATATGCACTGGTGTCACAAATATAAAGAATTCAAAATCTATCTGTTGTATGTCCATATACGCAATAGCATGTTTTGAAACTTTACATACTACATCAAATAAACAAAAAAAACCCATTTTACATGATATAGGCCCTTAGGGAGAACACTGTATTAATTTCTGGTGGGAAACTGAGGAGTTACAGTTACAAAATAAGCGGGACAAAACAACATATGATAACATATGAAACATATAAGTATAATAACATATAAATAAGTATAAAAATATAAGTTACAACATACTGTAAGACATAACTATACAGGGCTGTTCAGTTGGTTGTAGGGTAAACACTTGTCATAGATCGTGAATAATAAAGCCACTTCTTTATTCACATTTTAATGACAATTTGAAACCACATTTGTAAAATGTACAAATTTGGACAAAATAATAAATAGTCTAGTATACGCACACATGCATACACTCATATACACATGCAAACACACACACGGCTGGTTATATAGGTAATACCAAGGGCAGCAGACAGCACACAGTTCCTCTGTTACAGAGCTGGAATATTGCTTATTGATTTTCACCTGTGGCTACAGAGTTCATTTACCGAGGAAGAGTTTCTCATTCTGCGATTTTCACTCTCTGCTGCAGAGTTAGCTTTTTGCTATTTGAGAGAAAATTTCTCGGTCTCAAGGAGACGTTCACCTGCTGAGTTTGCATTACAGAGAAATCAAACGGTACTTTCTGAAGAGTTCTAAGAGTTACAGCACTGGGACCCACCCAGTCATGCTGGAGTAGAAAATGTTCTTCTCCAAACTGTGTCCACAAAGTTGGAGCATGATGTCCCAAATGTCTTGGTCTGCTGAAGCATTAAGATTCCCCTTCACTTGAAGAAAGGGGCTTAGCCCAAACCCTGAAAAACAGGTCTGTCTCAATACTTTTGTCCATATATATTTTTTATGTTTTACTTAAACATACTTTTACATTTTCAATTAGACCTCCAAAACAGAAATTTCAAAGGCGGGGGATTTTTTTCTTCTAAAATAAGTAAGTAAGTAAGTAAATAAATACATTTCCAGAAGTCATGTCTATTTTGAATGTTTTTTTTTCTCTTGCTCTAGCATTACATCAGGCAGATTTGCTTCTCTAGGTGACGTGGGGTGTGTTCAGCTTGTGCCCATCACTGAAGTTCTTGTATTAATAAAGGGAAAGTCAAGTTCTTGCCTCATTTCCTTGGTTAAATCATTGATTTTGTTCTTTTTAATACAGTGAAAATGACCGAAGTGGAGCAGTTTTGGAAACAAAACTTAAAACTGCCTAGAAATCAAACACTAGCATCTGGATCCCCTTTCAATTGTGCAGAAAAAAACTGTACTTGCCAGTACTTACTACTGATCATCGTTATAGACATTGCAAATCGAACTAAAAAGAAGTTTAATTCAACATGACGACCAAACAACAACTCCATTATTTTCACATAAATGCAAATGACATATAGCTAAACCATAACATAATATGCTGAGTGAATCTTAAGTGAATATTAACATTATCAATACTTCATGTTGGACTATATGGTTATTAGCTATTAGGTTGTATGTCAGATTCACTAATTGCTAGTTCACTAATGTCAGTCAATGGTTGGTTTCTTATATGATCAGTTTCTTTGTTGTTCTTTCCTTTCTGCTACTGAGAAAAAATTTTGCTATATGCAAATACACAGACACACATTTTCCCACTGGGTGTCCAAATAATGATCCTGTAAATTTAATCCCTCGCCTAATCAGGTGTAAAGTGTCCATTTGTCACACATGAACACACCAAAGCACACAGAAATTCTTCCCTGTATTAAACCCATTCACCAAGTGAAGCAGAAGGCAGCCAGGAACACAGCGCCCGGGGAGCAGCGTGTGGGGACGGCACCTTACTCAAGGGTACCTCAGTGGTGCTGCTGGCAGTCCTGGAATTCAAACCCACAACCTTCTGATCACAGGTGCAGATCCCTAACCACCAGGTTACCATGCCATTCACTTGATTTACTAGAGTTCTGTCTTTGAGCAACACAACAAATGAATATAAATGGATTTCACCCCCATAGTCCCCTATTGGCTGCATGTGGAGTGCATGCAGCCTTTTTTAAAGGATCCATCTATACTACACTGGGGGGTAGTGTTTTGCTCCTCTTGGGATTAGCTGGTTATAGGAGAGTAAAACTTGCCTCCATGGTAAGCAGCAAGGTACATAATCTAATTATACTGAAGTGGATTAGACCTGCCACAGGGCCATTTGTATAGCCGCACTCACAGAGAAATCAGGTCTGTGTAGCCATTTTAGGCTTGGTGTGAGGGCAGTTGACCAGCTTATGTTTGTAAGTGCATTTTTTTTCTGAACTATTTCTAGTGAATATTCTGAGAGTAGACTTCAATAATGTACAGATCATCTGTCTTTCAAGCTAACCTTGTAGATAACTGATAACTGTAGCATGTAAAAATCTTTCAAAATGCCTGGTTTTGAAGGAACTGGTCCAAGTTCATGGGCTCTGCCCATGTTAATAAATCAGAGAAGCTTTGTGGGATTTACTGTCCTGGTCACCTGGTTAGTCTTATTCTACCTCCTGGTAAATGTATGGCTGCTGTGCATCTTCACAAGTCTTTTAGTGGTACTAGGGGGCTGGCTGGGCTCTCGTGCTGCTCTGGATGCTAACAGCCTGCTCCACTTGGAGCACTTTCTGCCACTGGGCCAAGTTCCTCTCCCACACGTCTCCTCAGAGAGTGAGAGGAGGCTGGACTGGGAGATCCATAGTGTTGTGGAGAAGGCAGTGAGGGACTTTGTTTCATCCTGGTATTGCATCTTGGTGTCTGAAGAAGAGGGTGAATTTGAGAGGGAGGTTCGGGATGCCATGCTGGCAGCGGCCGTGGACCTGAAGCGGCGGGCAAGGCAGGTCGACAGGCGAGCGCTGGCCCAGAGAGTGCTGGAGCTGTTTGGGTGCCATCTTCAGTGTTTTAGTCAAGCCAAGGAACTCCAGAAACTAGTGTTGGCCACATATGCCCAGCCACAACACCAAAAACATAAAAAGATATTGGGTCAAGAGAGTTCCAGGACCACCTTGTGGAAGCTGTACAGTGAGAGTGGTGCACCACACCCTGCCCTGGCCAGTTCTGCAGCTGAACTCTGCTATTCCAGGGCAGTGGTTGACTTGTTGTTGCATGTTCTTGTCCCATACCCACACCTGGAGACTCGCACAGGCCGCTACATGGTGGGGGAGCTCCTTACCTGCAATGTTCTCCTGCCACTGGTTGCTCAAATGTCGAACCCAGACTGGCTCAACCAGACCATTGTAGATGTGTTCACCAAACCTGCAGGCCAGGAGGAAGCAGAAGGTATGATGGATGTGCCATCAAGCCCTTGGGGTCGAGACTTCCACACTCCACTTCCATGGGATTGTTCCGAAACCTCCAGCATGCAGACAGCGAGGTCTAGCTCTACTCTGCCTCTCCAAGAGTCTTCGGAGTCGAGTTTCCAGACACTGTGGTCCTTCGACGATTCCACGAAAGGACTGGTCCCCTCAGAGTCCACCCGCCTAGTGAAAGAAGTCCCAAACCCACCTGAACTTCCGAGGTCTCCATGCAGGCCCAGTCAGCTGTACGGCCACACTGATTATGACATGGAGTCACCTTTTTCCGATGGCAAGAAGATCTCCAATGAATCTCTGGATTTGAATGACTCTGAAGTGGACAAGGAGGAAACCTTCTGTGATTGTATCAACCCGGCCGACTTCTGTGGTTTGGTGTGTTTGGATGATGACACGCTTGCTGTTCTGGGGAAGCGCATCAGGCCAAAGGTTCTCATATCAGAGCCTCAGTCCTGTCCTGAAAATCCGATGGAGGAGTGTTCTGCTGGAATTTGCTCTGGCGGACCTTATCTGAGCCCCTTTGTTTTGGACAGTCTGGAGGGACCAGCGGTTATTAAGAATTTGAGAATTACTGGTACAATCACAGCCAAGGAGCAAAAAGGTCATCCATACACTCTCTATACTGTAAAGGTAAGCAAAATCATAATCTTACATTAAGTACATTTGCCAACAACTAAGGCATGTTAATGAACATCCTAACCAAATTTTTTTTTTTTCAGAATATACAGTTGCTTTGCTGTGTTTTTATAAAGACTGGTTTGAAACTTTTAATTTATCACACCTAATTTACTTCATAACTCTTCTGGGACATTTGAATGGGAGAACCAACTCCCATTCCAATCTGAAATAACATTTTCAAGAAACTAATAAAGAAACAATTGAGTTTTTGGAGATATTTAGTCAAACCATTTCTCTGTTAATAAAAATATTATTATCTCTTGATTAATTCTTTACAAAGTTAATGTTGCTTCCTATCTTTAGGCCTGTATTCCACCTCAAATGTTGCTTTATCTGTGCATTAACAGGTTCCATCTATTACAGTGCAAACATGTGAGCATATTAAATGAATTAAATGATGATTAAATGAATGTATGTGTATGTGCACAGTATGAAACAGTGGCGGACACAGACTGCCCCAGCACTGAGCAGTCTATTGGATATCACACAGTAAACCGACGCTACAGCGAGTTCCTCAAACTGCAGACCCGTTTGGAGGAGAGATCTGACCTTAAGAAAACAATGAAAAGTAAGATATCATTTTTTAACATTTTACTGAATAATAAATTAGCATCTTTCAATGGCTTTTAACTTTCAAGCTCTTATACAGTAGATTCTATACACATGTAACTATACACATATTTTCATGTTCAATGTCGAGAATCCAGCTGATTTTTTTGCATTAAAACATCCTGATACCACTGAATTGTAATTATACAAGTAGACTTGTTTAAAAATTAAAGTAATAACTAGTAGCGTAATGAGCAAAAAAAAAACTAAAATACTGAGCAATAAACAATACTGGGCAATATCAGTTAGGATGCACCCAGAGCCCCAGTTTTGATCACACTGGTGGTAAAATATTGCACAAAATTCATTAAATTGTTTTATTCTGTATTAAAATTGTATTAAGAGCATTGCATTTTGTATTCTTAATGAGGATGGGGGTCTGGTCCCTTCAAGACATACTCAGTACAATCCTCTTGGCCTCGCATTATGATGTACAGACCCTTTCCAAAAAATTAGAATATCATGGAAAAGTTTATTTATTTCCATAATTCCATTCAAAACGTTACAC
>JBBPCY010072852.1:0-10728 GCA_037974405.1 Brachyalestes nurse
GTGAGTGTGAGTGTGAGTGTGAGTGTGAGTGTGAGTGTGAGTGTGAGTGTGAGTGTGAGTGTGAGTGTGTGTGTGTGCCTGTATGTGTATTCGTGTGTTTGTGTGTGTGTGCACCATTACATATAGCCATAAAAACCAAACCCGCACAGTCACAGTGAGAGCATACAAACTCCACACAGTAAGGGTCCTCTGCCACCAGCCTGGATATAATAATTATTGCTATTATTTATATAATTTCTTTCTTTTTTTGTTTGACGCAGGTGGCAGAACGAGTCAAGCTGTCCAAAACACGCTCAGAGTCGTCATCGTCTGAGAGAGCAGTGCTGGGCTCAGAGATTAGCAGCATTGGGGTAAGCAGTGTGTGTGTGTGTGTGTGTGTGTGTGTGAGAGATGGAGAGGGAGAGAAGGTGAAATAACGAGAGGACGAGAGAGAGGCTGAAGCAAGGAAAGGACGAGAGAGAGAAAGCGAGGGAAGGTGAAGTCATGAGAGGGAGAGATAGGTAGACCTAAGAAGAGAGAGAGAGTGTCAAGTATGAAGAGAGAGAGAAAAAAGGAGAAAAGTCAGTAAGTGTGAAGTAAGGACATAAAAGAGTGATGTGAAGACAAGTAAGAATGGGAGAAAAGTGAGATTTATGAAAAAAAGGGCAAGGAGAGAAAGAGTCAAAAGGCAATTGTGAGGAAGTGCAGGAGAGGGAGAGAGACAAAAGGAAGGGTAGAGAGAGAAGAAATGAGATTTAGCAAAGGCTACAGAGTGGGAGAAGGGTCGAGAGAGATCGAGTAAAGGCTGGAGAGACAGTGAAGATGTAGAAAGGCAGAATGAGAGTAAAGAGTAGGGGGAGGAGTAAAGGTTAGAGAGTAAGAAAGAAGGGTAGTAAGAAAGAGATCAAGTAAAAGGAAGATAGAGAGTGCCGATGAAAGCGTGAAAGAGGCAGGCAGAAAAAGAGAGAGAACATAAGATGGAAGTCAAATTCAAACTGCACACTGAGGAGCTTTCAGCTGGGAGAGAGAGCGAGAGTGACAGTATGAGAGAGAGAGATAATAACAGTGGAGTGAGTTTATCTCTGGAGCAGTAAGGGATTAGAGAGGCCTGTCTCTCTGCAAGCTGCTGGCATCATTCCAGACTGGCCCACTGTGACACAGAAGGTGACCCCATCTACATACACACATACACATACATACACACACACACACACACACACACACACACACACACACATACATACACACACTCACACACACACACACACACACATACATACACACACACACTTTTTGCCTCATACTTCATAAAAGGCCAAGAAAATCTTTCCTGCTTCTCTTTCTAAACTGTTTCTTAATCTTTCTGTTCTCTCTCTCTCTCTCTCTCTCGCTTTCTCTCTGTCTGTCTGTCTCTCCCTCTCTCTCTCTCTCTCTCTCTCAATTAAATTAAGTTCAAATGAGGTTTGTTAGCATAAATTGTAATCAACTGTTGCCAAAGCAGTGAATAGAATGGTTACTTTTAGAAGTAGTCTTAAAGAAAAACCCAAAACAAAACAAAAATCACATATACAATGCATTTAACTGGGATGAAATTCCATAGGATTAATTCTGTTTTCTGAGAGAGGGACATGCGTGTATTTATTCCGTTTAATACACTGGGCTCTCTCTCTCTCTCTCTCTCTCTCTCTTTTTCTACAGTACAGTAAAAAGTTTGGTAGTGCAGGTTTGTTGTGACAGTAATTAGTGCTTCACACATTTAACGCATTAACAGCGGGTGTGAGAACAGTCATACATACTGTGGAGCTGTGTGCAGTGTAGCTAATTAACTAAATTACTAACAGCCTTTAATGATGAATTAAAGGGGACATGTTGTGCAAAACTCACTTTTTGCATCCTTTTGTATTTCCATTTGGGTCTCTACTGCACCTATAAACACTCCAAGCACAAAAAAAACATCCATGCATTTTCTGTGAGTCAACTGAAAGAGTTTGGTGTCAGGAATCATATGCTTCTATGAGCCGTTTGGACGACTCCCTTATTCTGACGTCAGGAGAAGAAAGTTTGCATAGAACCACCCCTCACCTTTCGAGCCCCCACCCACTAGATTAGTTGAAGATCCTCCATTTTTGTCTGCTGGTTTTACGAGCATAAGACGCCGAGTGCTACGGCTACAGGCAAGTCACATGAAGAGTGTGTTCATCTTACTCTGGGTCCGACTCGTGGTCGAACGTATAGGGCTGGATAGTGCCTCTGTTTTCTGCCATTTTCACGTGTAGTAAATGCAGCGTAAGCATGGGATGGGTGGGGCGTGGCCAGCAGCAGCTTATTTGCATAAAAGTGACAGAGCCCTTAAACGGCTCATTTTGAAAGGGACTGAAACTGTCTAGAACAGAGCTGGTGAGATCTCTTTATATGAGAGTGATTTTGGGCAAAGAACTTCATGAACATGTTTTGTAGCCCATAGACCTATTATAACTTGTTTAAAAAGAGGTATAATATGTCAACTTTAAAGTCTACATATTTGAATGCAATGTCTCTAATGGTGTAATGGTCAGGCGTCCCAACACTTTTGTCTATATAGGGTATAAGTCAATATTTTATCTTATTTTATCTTTCCATCCTAGTCTACTGCCCTGGGCCCTCCTGACTATGTGACAATGTTCTCTGGTTTCACATCTTTTATTACCTAAAACCTCTCTCTTTGAACCACTATTGTAAGACCTTGGAGTTATCCTCTCTCTTTGACCACTATTGTTTCAAAGTCCTTTCAGGTGTTCCCTCTCTAAGCCACTATTGTTCATTTATAAATATAGCCAAATACATCTGGCTATATGTTATGTTCAGTGGGGTATAGTAATTTTAATACCAATTCTTTTGCTCAGTAATACCTTGTGCTGTATATGAATGTAAAATAAAATGTTAGTAGTAGTAGTAGTAGTGGTGGTTAAAAAGTACTATACCAGCCCATTTGTTGGTTCTTTTCCAGTATTTCCAGTGTTCTTTTCTGTTCTTTTAACTAGAACTGAACAAAGTAGTCAATACTCTGTGTCAGCTGGCTGAAGTGTGCTGAGTGAATAGATGCATTCCAGATATGTAGGTTTTTAAACAGATTTATGCAAAACTGTGAATTCCAGCTCAAATTACATTTTGCTGATATAAGCTTTAAATACAAATCCAGGGAGCAAATTTAAATATGTAATTGCTGCAAGTTTGCATTAGCAAAAAACTAGATGTGCTATATATTTTTTTTCACATGTACATTTGCTACATCTTTGGCACAAGGTCAAATGTATTTACGTTTATGTTAAATGATGCAATTAAACAGAAACTGTGGCTTAAAATTATGGAACACTGGTTCTAAGATCGTAAGTCTGAGAAAGCTGACTGGGTGGCCCTCCATCTCCTACATCACTCATCTGTTTACTGAAATAAGAGAAATGGCTTTTAATGTTTTCTTTGTATCTTTCCAAAGATCAACAGTAATAGAGAAAGCACTTCATTCAGCCTTCATACATGGTGGCAGTATAGAAAAAAACCTACATACTGACATAGATAAAGATATAGAGCTTCTTTCCAGTAGCATGTCTTTGACTTCAGTGAAGCCTTGTCATGTTAATTTTGAGAACGACGCAAAAAATAACACTTCAGTAACGTAACTCATTTTGATTTACATCAGTAGGAAATTCCAGATTGGTTTCTGGATGAAAATCAGGGTTGATATTTTTCCCACTAGCCTTAAGTGAGACCCTCGAATGACTTATTTTAGTAGTTAGGTTCACTTTGCTCAATACATCATTTGCAGGATCAAGATCATGACAGTGGGACCTTGTATCCATTCCTTCAGAAGTCTATGTACACTGTCTTTACTGACTGGCTGGTAGTAAAAACCTGGTCCCTTATCTGTGTGTGTGTGTGTGTGTGTGTCTCCCTCTCTCTTTGCAGGACAGGCTTTATTTGGACGTCCATTTTACCGAGCTATATATGGAGAAAATCAACAGTGTGTTTTACTACACCGCCTCATCGTCCATGGAAAATAAAACTGAAACACGGCTCTAATGCCACACACAGAGATGAGTACGTCTGGAGCAAGGCAGGTATATTTACGTGCTGAATGATACACACAAACAGAAGAGAGAGTGCTGGCGGGGAGAGAGAAAGAGAGAGAGAGAGGGGAGGGGGACAGGAACAGTTTGTTCTTTTATTCATATCTGTTTAATGATCATTAGGTAGTAGCCAGTGGTTGTTCTGTTTTGTTTTTTTTTTCTTTTACGGTCCCATCGATTCATCTGCGGGGCAGAGGGACATGGCAGTGGTCGCTCTTGGCCAAGAATGGCACCGCGCGGCGTCTTTCATGTGGGAGACGTGAAGAGAGCGCGGCCCTGGGCCATATGCAAGTCAAATGAGGCCTGTCGATGTTAGCGACGCCGCCCGGCGCACATCACACGCATAATAAGCATACACTCTTAAAAGGTTCTTCGGGGGGTTCTGTGGATGATTAATGATTCTATGTAGAACCACTTCCAGGGAAATTACCGGTTTTGAAGAAAGACTCTGTGAGGTTTCTGAGAGTTCTTAAAGGGCATTTACATCTCTGCAGGTTCTCTGTTCTCTCAAGGTGGGGTTCTTATGTGCAGGTTCTACATACTGCGAGGGGACTTTCGCCCATTTTTTTAAAATCTGCATATTTCAGATGGTGATGTAAGCCATTCAAAGACAGAAGATGAACGGCTTCTTTCTTTACAGAGTGTCGCCGTCAGGAACCAAGAATTGTGACGTCTCCACACCGTTCACCATTTCAAACCACTTAAAGAATATGTTTCGGGCCAAAACCTTTTCAAAACTACAGTAAAACAACGGAACAGAATGTTATGTGGTGCCTTTTATGTGCCGTGAGAAGCTGATTTTGCTAAAAATAACACGTATTGAAAATAACAGAAAAAAGACAATTCCGTTTGCAAAAAATGTGTCCAGTGTGAACCCCCCATAAGTTTCCTGTTGAATGAGTATTTCACACAAATGAATGACAATGGTTAAGGTTATCTTTATAGTTAAGAATAATTATTCAGAATTTTTGGGAAACTTGTAGCATTCTCAAATAATCATGAAGCACTCTCATGTCTCCTCATTGGGTTTCTTATACTAATGTATAATGTGACCTCTGGAAGGCTTGAATTAGAAGGCCACACAATCACATATGAGAAAAGTGAAGTAATTCTAAAGTAATGAACCGAACAGCCACAACTGATAATCCTTTCTATTAAATATACATCACTCTGAAGGTAATCGTTACAAACCTGTCTAGAGTTTGGGAGAAGAAAGTTGATCTAAATGCCAGTTTCTACCATGAGTTCCACACTTAGATGGTAAGGCTGCCTGGTGTGAGCCAACAACACACTTGGGGATTAATAGGCCCCCGAAAAAGGTCACATGGGACATGAATTAAAGTACAACCGTCATTTATTACTCGAGTTGTAAGGGCTCTTTGGTGAGAACCATCCACTCATGGCTACTCTAGGAACAGAAGCTGGTTTCTGATCTCTGAGGCAGCTAGCCTAAGCCCTTCATTTTTTTCTGTGCTGCAGGTGGACGAATGAAGGAGCACCAAATTGCTTTTCTGGACAGTTGTTCTGACCTCTTGATCCCTGTCAAGAAGTAACAGGTGAGCGGTGGGAACCAGATGGTGGGGTTAGCAACAAGCGACACTCCGTACTGGAACCAAATCCCTTGTTCTAAACAACGTAGTACGGCAACAGCTTGCATCCGGATTTTTTTTTCCTTCACCTAATCTGACAGATATAGAGTAAAGAAGAATGCTGGCTTCTGTAGGATCCACTGGTGTTGCCTATATTAGTACTGATGTCACAAAACAATATTCAGTTTGCACACACCCGCTCGTCCAACGTTTCTTCTGAAATCAAGGGTATTAAAAGAGAGTCTGTCCAGCTATGTGTGCACCAGTAGCTGAATTCACTCATGAGAAAAAGGGTCTGGACATTTTTGGACACCGTGTACTTGGCTAAAGTCTGACTTATATGCAACTATATGTCCAAAATCCCAGACAATATCTAATTGTGGGTCAACTCGGAAGGCTCAATTCAGGATGTGGTCCTTCACCAGCACGCTTACTCTGTGAAGTTTGATCCATATGACCTACAGGGCAGCCAGCTGTTGAAAACGTTTTTTTTTTTTTTTTACCATGTCATGTCACATACTGCATCGTACTCAACTCCCAGCACTCTTTCAAATGAATATATCTGTACTGACCCTCTCTCTCTCTCTCTCTCTCTCTCTCTCTCTGTCTCTCTCTCACTCACACACACACACACACACACACAGAGCCTTCGTTCCTTTGATTCACTTTTTTTGTTCCCCGCCAGCTTTAAATCAAAAGGATAAGCTGGTCACCTGTGGCTTTGTCAAGGTTTTTTGTCGGCCTCTTAATTAACCAGAACCTAGCAAGGACAGACCTACCTGCAGGAGAACACGGCCCTGCTCTCAGGACTCCCTACACACACACACACACACACAAACACACACACATACGCTCACACGCACAGCTAATCCTTCATACCTACCGTGATTTTCTCACTATTTTACCTCAGGGATCTTTTTTTTTCCTCTGGCTTTTCTCACCCCCATTTAGCAGGCCTCAGACCTGCCACTGCATCTTTTTCCCCCTGTCAGAAACAAGCTAATTAGGCAAAGGCTCCCACCAAAACGAAGCTGACAATTAACAGCCTATTTAATCCACCATTAGCTCACAAAAAGGGCAGAAAATCGACATTATTTACTTGTTAAGATGTACAGAAAGTTATTCAGAGCAGTCTGACATGAGAAGGGTTGTTCGACAGACACACGTCACAAACACTTTGCTAAGAAGGATTTGCTGGTGAATCTGATGATTCCTGAGAAATGGTTTCATCACAGTTTGAGCCTAAACACACTGATGGAGAAGAGATACATGTAGGGCGCTGTAAAGCAAAATAGTCCTTCATTATTCGTTTTTTTTTCAGATGTAACCCAATTTACCATCATGGACATCACATATAAAACCTCAAGGGACTCATGGAGGTTTGGGTATTAAATAAAAGGCCTGTGTTTATGGTTCTCTTCACCACCACTGTCAGAGACGTTCAAGTGAACAAGTTTCTCTCCAGCCATGTCAAGCCACCTCCACTGAATTAATTTTTGGGGGCGGATTAGGTGGAATTCTCCTCCAAAACGAATCCCCCCTGTTAGACATTTCTTTCTCATCTTCGCTCTCACGTGTCCGTGTGTCCACTGATCATCATCAAAATCAAATTTCCACTCTTGAGCATCTTTCCTTCCTTTCTCTCTACAGAAGCGAGAGCGCGCGAGACTAAATGGGGCTGAAAGGTGTGTGACGCAGGTGGGACGCTGCTCCAAGACGCACAGAAATGTGGGGAGCTTATTTATTAAAGTACCCTCCTTCCTCCTGCACAGAAATCACTCAAGTTCAAAGCTGTCACACGCTGTTCAGGGGCCCGTGACACCCAAATGCCCAGTTTGTTCCTAAATAAGCTCGAAAATGCGCAAAAACCCGAGAAAAGGAAAAAGTAGGCTAATGCGCCACAAGCCACTAAGCCCCTTTGGTGAGGTATTCATATTATGAAACACAACATTTCTTACCTCGGTGTGTGTGTTTGTGTGTGTGCGCGCGCGCGCGTGTACGTGTGTCTTTGGAAACGATGGGCTGCGTCCAAAACTGCACACTAGCCACACCGAACAGTGCGTGAAAACAGTCCGTACGTGCGTAAAAGTGGTCGCGGACGCAGCCAGTCTCCAGGATCGCCCTGTTACCTGTCAGGTGTTGGACTCGCACGAGCCACACGAGCGCCAGCAGCCCGAGTCCTCCGCAGCAGAGCCGCCGCAGGGCGCGCCGTCTCCCGGAGCGCAGCGCCGCCTTCATGCCGTCGCCTTTGCGCCTTCAGGAGAGTGCAGAAACATACCGGCTCCGGCTCCACCCTCCTCCCGTCCGCCAGGCTCCTCACACGGGCTAAAACTTTTGAGTCTAGGGCTGGTGGGCTGCTCTCCTGAGCTCCTCCAGCGATCTACATCCCCACTCCGCTCGAGCCGGAGCGCGTGGAAGTGCTCGGACACATCGAGATCTCAGACAAACCACGCACACTCTCGAGATTTCACTCACATGCCTGCGGGTCAGGCCGTGGGACGCTGCTTGGAAACGTCTCTCTCTCTCCCTCTCTCTCCCGTGCACATGCACACACTCACCACTCCCACTCCCGGCTAGGGGTCGTGGTCTGACGCTTTTTGCAACCAACGAGGAGCGCCACTAGGGGGCGCCAGACCTTCCCACGTAGCTGAAGCTGAAGGGTCCCTGTTGTAGGAGCGTCCCTGAACTCATCTCACGTTTAGCCTGCTGTGGGTGTGCAGAAGGGGCTTCAGACTGCCAGCTACAGCCAGATCTTCAGTGTTTTTATTTTTTAGCTATTCATTTTTTGGCACTTACTCTTTAGTCCTGTCCTTCATGCACCAGTGCAGACTCGTGGTGTTTCCGTTGTAGTGCTGTTGTGTTTGTGTTCACTTCACATTGTTCACTTTGTAGTGTGTATATGCTTGAAATGACAATGAACGCCTACTTGACCTGACCTGACTTGGTACGCAGTGTGGTCTTCAGCCAGTCACCTCAAGCCAACGGCAACAGCAGGGCTTTGAAGTGGAGGATATGCGAATCTACAGGGTAATATGAAAGGGAGACAGATTCATTTGAATCTCAAACATATGGCTTTTATCCATTTTGCTTTTAAGGCTAGAATATTTGGGGGGGGGGTTGCATGTTTCTTAAAATAATAATATATTAATAGTAATAATAATTATTATAATCATATATATTGCAGCTTTTTAATTTAACTTTTATTTTAGACTTTATATTTTATATCTGCATGACTAAAAAAATGCACTAGAATACACAAATATTTCCTTTGTATTTTGTAGCTGGTGGCCAGGGGCTTAACGAGTTGTCCCTGCAATCGGATGGTTGTGGGTTCAAATCCCAGGACTGCTAGTGGCACCACTATGGTGCCCTTGAGCAAGATACCGTCCCCACACTCTGCTCCCCGGGTGTCACTGGCTGCCACTGCTTCACTTGGTGAATGGGTTAAATACAGAGAAAGAATTTCACATTGTTTACACACGACAATAAGGACCACTTTACTTATTTAATGGCAACCTCCAAACATGCTGCATGTTTCCTGAGACCTCTCTGGGTCTTGTAGCTCTTAAATCAGCGTTTCTCCACATTCAGAACCAAAGATCTCAGCTTACATTCTTCATAATTTACACATTCGTTCCCAACCCTGTTCTGAAGGATTCTGGTCATAACAGGATTCATGCGGGATTGTGTACTAAAAATGACCTGAAAATGAAAGAGTTTTTCCTGACTAAGCAATAAAACAGGATTAGTTTCACTAATCTGTTCTAAATATTCCTCAGTCTAAAGCGTGTCTTCACAACAAACTAAACATTTCAATTCTAACATCCTCCAAAGACTAGAGTTTTTAAATACTGGTAGATACATAGTAGGTCACATTTGCATATTTAATTGTTTTATTTGTAAGAAGATTAATTCATTTACATTTTTTGAAACAAGATTAGTAATCGGCTGACAAAGATTCACCATGATCTCTGTTTTTAAAAAAATAATTGTTCACCTGTAGTGTCTTCACTCTGATGTGGTCAGTTTACTCTTAAATAAATTATTATTTAAGAGTAAGTGCATAAATTTTAACCTTTCAAAAATACGTTTGTACTAATAATCAAATTGTAGCAGGTAAGATTTCACTTTTTCAGTTCCATTTAATGTTATTATTAATGTTCCAGTTTATTTCTTAATCATGTTAAAATGTTATTTCTTTTCAAACTAGTAAAATTATTTCGTTCCATTAAAATCTTAGTAGTAAGAACTAATAATCTTACATGCTTACATTTCATATTTTTACTAACTAAATGTTTACTATTTAAAATGAAACTTTTGTTTAAAAAAAGTTGATTAAAGGCCAAAATTGATTTCTGTTTATTCTTTATCTCACTAAACTTCACTGAAGAGTTTGTACATGTGTCAGTACATCTACAGTAAATAAAAACTTGTCTGTCTATCTATCAGTCCATCTGTCCATCCATCAGTAATCCATCTATCTATCTATCTATCTATCTATCTATCTATCTATCTATCTATCTATCTATAGATATATTTGACTAGGCTGAATCAAGAAGCCAACCCTGTTTGCCCAAAAGAATGAGATACCAGATATCACTTCTAATTAGAGACTTAAGCTGCTCAACTCTTGTGACTGAACACAATCTGAATGCAGTCAAATCCTTGCAGCAATGTTCCAACACCTAGTATAGCCTCTTAGAAGAGCAGAGGCTATTACTGCAGTGAAGGGTGGAAAACTCCCTATGAATGTCCTTGACTTCAGATGAAAAACTGGTTGAGCTAGACATACAGCGTAAATGGCCTTGGATGAGCTCCCTCTCTCTCAAACTCTCTCTCTCTCAAACTCTCTCTCTCTCTCAAACTCTCTCTCTCTCAAACTCTCTCTCTCTCAAACTCTCCCTCTCTCTCAAACTCTCTCTCTCTCAAACTCTCTCTCTCTCAAACTCTCTCTCTCTCAAACTCTCCCTCTCTCTCAAACTCTCTCTCTCTCAAACTCTCTCTCTCTCAAACTCTCTCTCTCTCAAACTCTCCCTCTCTCTCAAACTCTCTCTCTC